>NW_019775531.1:320842-339158 GCF_001039355.2 Lingula anatina
TATATATATATATATATATATATATATATATATATATATTCCGAATGCCCACTTACCACTCTTGCCGATGCTACGCTATTTGAAGAGCGCAATCCTACGTTTGCTCTCAACTAAGCAGTGATTCACAACGTTATACAGTGGTAAAGACAGAACTGGGGACGAAGCCAATTGGCATGGTTTTCCTCATTCATAAGGATGAAATATACCTTTAATTTTGACAGCGAGACTTGAATGTCTTTTCGTTTTGTGTTAATCACCATCTTCATTGCAATCGCCATATGAAAATAAATTTTCTCCTCCCCGCTAACGAGATTTCAGTTAAACCGTCTCTAAGATATATCCCTTGTCTGCAAATACATCCCTAATTATTACCATAATCTTGAAATAATTGCAACAGAACCAAATGGGCACGTATTTAATGATGATATAATGATCTTAATTAAGATGTCTGCTATCAGATATAAAAGATCTGTCCGATTTTTCTTTGAATACGGGTTCGCAGAAATTCTCCTTGGATGACACTTCAATAGTGAAACGTTCAGAGGGACATTGGCACGTTTACACGTGTAATACAATTCCTCTGTCTGGGCGCATGCACACATGCGCAATAGATAAAGCAATGAGTGTTCGGTGTATTTTTCGAAGAAACCTCATGAAAACTTCATGTACATACATCAGACTTTACCCAGAGCGGACCTTTTCCCGGTAAAAATGGCGGTTCGTCCCCCCCCCCCCACCCCTCCGGCGACAGTCCTGTGACTTCAAACAATGCTTTATTGTGTCTGTTCAGTTTGTTAATGAAGCCGTTGGTGGTTATGTTGAATAGGAATGGGATTTTAAATAGCAGGGTATATATAATGTGTTAAAGCTGCATGAACAAACGAAATGCCGTCGTGGTAACGTAATGATCGAACGAGGTGACAGCGTCTTTTCTTTTTCAAACATAATTAGGGAGCTCGGTTATAAAGAAAATGAATTTCCTATGCTTTTTGAGCAACAAACATTCTGACATTTTAACCCTCCAACAAGTTAGTCTACCGAGAGAAAACTCCCTATTTCTGCTGGAATACACTTAAAACTTATGATCAGCTCAAAGTTGACTGAACATACGGCCCAAGAGTGGGAGTAAACTTCTTAATTCGTTGGCTAAACGGCGCCGTGTAAGTTTAGTTCAAGGCAAACGTTACGTAGTCGGCTCATGTTGTTGCAGTGACGTTATAACGATGAGTTCACCGCCGCATTACCGGAATTCATGTTAGTTGTAATAAAGCGGAAGGAGACATAAAAGACCTTCTGACTGAACAATTATGATCTGTCAACATTCCGCGTTGGTGACATTTGTATTCCTTGAGACAGGCCAATAGACACGAATCACCCGTCGATCAGGCCCTTTATAGAGATTTATCATTAGAGATAGCTTTGATAAGATTGGCCTTGGGTAAACAGAGAGAAAACACGAAATGCCAATTATACCATGCTATGTGTCCTACAATGACTTTGAATGTCTTATTAGATATACATGCAATGCGTTTGCTCATTTCGAAATGATCACTTAACCTTGAGCTAGGTTTTTATAACACTGACTTCATGCACGCAGGCACAACACGAGAATTGTTTTTTTTCAAGATGTTGTTCCTGGAGAACACTAAGAAGAGATAATCTTATTGGACAGTGCATATACTGATCTGGTCCTCTAATTGTTTTACATACAAACACTTTGGTACGTAAAATGTGTACGAATAACCTCCGGAATGCAAACCTCACCTCGCCTGCAAAAAGTAAACCTAATTATAAGTGCAGTCCAACCGCGCGTACCTGTTAGTACGCGAAAGTGAACTAACATCATGCTTATACATACAGATGTGCATACACAGACTACAGATGTGCATACACACACGCATACACACACGCGCACACACGCATTATGGAATCGCGATAAGATTTGTTTCAGTTTGAAATTGTACATTTCTGTTCGCGTGTTCTGCTCGCTGTATCAAATATATATACACACAGAATATAGTAAATTTCTACTACTCTTGCTTTGTAGTGCTAGAGAACTTAAAAGTTGCGGTTTCTTGGAACTTGCGTGCCGCGCGGGACTATACTTTTAAAGTCGGTCAAAATACAGATCACTTTTCTATATTCATGTCATTAACCAAAGAACACATTGGATGTGGTTAATGACGCAAAGGCGGACTTAGATCAACAGCTGGGGCAATGGGAAGTGATCGCTCACTCTAAGTCGAAATATCGGTGAGTTAATGGTCATTTTCGGAGAAGACATTGTATAAAAGCTATTTTAAAGTTATATATCTTAGGACAATAAAGACCAGTTTGGCACTTGACGAATAGCTGTATTAATTGTCTTAGGTGCATAGTGCGTGTACTATATGGGATTCTCAATTATGCATCATGTATCTATAAACACATAAAAGAAGGCGCAAATGGGCAAAGCATCTGTTTTAACGAGAAGCATTAATGACTGATCATAACTGGTGCCAAAAATGAGCTCCACAAGACAGAATAGTGATAAAAAGGACACTTCCAATAAAAAACACTGACAAAAGAAACCAGAAAGGACAACGTGACGCGTTTTCACATTTGTATTTTTGAAAATAGATGTTTTCCAAAAGGACAAATATTCACAACAACGGTTACACCAAAGCTATAATTAAATCTTCATAGACAGACGTGAGTAACATAATTCACAAAAATTCATTGGAATTAACAGGTTTTACCAATCAGATGTTACTTATAAAACAAACTTTTGCATCTTATAATTTATAGAAGACAATAAAAAAATGGAACATATCTGATAATAAAGCTATATACTTGAGTATACACGAAGCAGGACATGCCTCTTTTCCGTGTGCTTGTTTAATTCTCCAGATATGTGGGAGAGGTGTGTGACACCACACCTGTTGTTTCTAAACATAAATTAAATATTGAGTCAAGCATCCAATTATCTGAAAATGCTCTGCGTAGGACGCCTTCTAACAACTATCAAAGGCTATTTGATGCCTGAGGAAAAACAAAGAAAGGCTGAGGTTGGCTTTATCTCACAGACCATTGCTAATTCATACGTCTGATTCTTGTATAATCCAAAAGTATGCCCGCAATGTGTCAATCTGACTGGTAAATCTCTCCTAAGTAATACATGAATTGGAAAAAACATACATAAACCGGTGAGCTTATAAATCCGCGGAGGAAATGTATTCTGAATAAGGCTATTTGAACCAATTGCCCATTCCCCGGAGGAAATTATTTTGCCATTTCTCCAACCCGCCATAAGGCCGACTATTCCGCCTTTTTTGAAAGGTTTTCTATGGCTATTGCATTTTCTCCAGTTACCGATGTTGAAATTATATATAAAGATTACGGGAAATTGCCCGAAACGCAACCAAGCTTTTCTTTTCAATGCCACAGTCAAACACCAAGGTCGAAATGCGCTAAATGAAGAGCGACTGTTTGAATAACGTCAACTTTTTATCAATGTGTAACGACGGAAGTACCCGGGGTTTCAGATTATTAACAATGGTTCCGCTCTGTACAGTAATGTGATTCTAGTCAAGTTGATGCCCAGGGTGTCCGGATATGCGTTGTCAATCAGTGTCAACAGGTGAACGCCCAAGGGGACAGAGCAAAATAAACGACCCAAGGCGTGCTTACTGGAGGGTGTAATGTTATTTAAAGAACGAACAGGCAATCAATGCCTTTTATAGTGTCCTTATAAATGTCCCGTTTAGTGTATGTAAACATATATCTGAATGTAACTACAGATCTATCTATATATCTGAAACAAAGTTGACATTTTCTCGCAGGAAATATGTCAAAAAAGTTCAACATTGTAATAGTGAGTTAATCTACACCAAAGCAAAGTTCTAAAACTGAATCGTAAGGTATTTCGGTCAAGCTTTGAAGACTAATGTTTTCGAAACTGTGTGTCTGTATTGCTGTCACCGAAAAGCATTTAAAAATATTTTCGGTACAAATTAATTTAATGTATTTCTCAAGCTCTGGGTTTGTTTCTTATGAACAATTGTGACGGTCTAGATCACATTAGCAGTGTTAAAACGGAAGTAGTAGAGGTATCCATTAAAGAAAATGACGGAAAACACTTTAAATAGCGTTTCTTGCTCGCTATAAATATGTTGGAAGCATTGGTGTGATGGACACTCCGTAGTCTTAATGCATCACTTGGCAAAACATTTCTTAATTGGACACAACTTTCGACGTATAATGAGGTGCAAGTCAAAGCGCACGTATCGGCAATCAAAGTACTCCTCTGCAGTCTCACACGAATGAGGCTGCTTTAAATGAATCAATGTAACAACTAAGAGGCCATGATTTTAATTCCAATTTAAAGTGGAAGCAATAAATGACATTACACCTAACAGTAACTACTCCAAGCCGTGTCCACGTAAGTACAATTACACATCGCGGGATGCCAATGATTTTTTCATGCAATTTAAGATTGTAATTGTTCCTTCACCTCTGAACATAGCTGACCTGAATTTACTGGTAACTATAAGAAACAATTTGATATTTTCGAGCGGTTAAACGAAAAGAAATCTTTCAAAGGAAAAATTAGATATTCAAGATACAAAAATCTCTATTGCGATTAGATATGGGTTTCAAGAAGTGACAACCCAGCAAACACAGAACGTTTTATAACGTTACCATAAAGTGGTCATAATGTTTTTTGGTACAATAAACGTTATGGTAACGTTATAATAACGTTGTGTTTGCTGGGAAAGACGTTTAACGAGATGGTTGCTGTATGTGAATGTAGGCAGAGTAGAAAACGAACTAGAATGACAGCCTCTCATACAACAACTCATTAAGAGTGAGTAAGCATCCTTACAGGAATGTACCATGTGTACTAACACTCAGTAACAGTTGGAAGCATTCCAGTGATTGTACATATATGTAAATTTTGTACTATAGTTATACCCATGTATAAGTTGTACTCATCTCTTTCGGCTATACATGTGTAACATACCTCACTGTGTATGTATGTATGTATGTATGTACATGTATGTATGTAGGCGTCTATGAATATAAATTGACCATGGCAAATATATCATGGTTTATGACAAAGAGATTTTCATTCCGATGCACTTTTATAGTGGCATGCCAACAAATGGCGGAAAAATGCAAAATATCGCAGCGAATTTGCAGCAAATTTGGCGAACTTCTGCAAACTAAATCGCTGCAATATTGCTGCAAATTTTTCATTTTTCTCGGTTTGTCCTTTGTCGTGAATCCCCACTACCAGATCCAAAACAGTCATCTTGCGACAACCTCATGCGGTGCCAGAAAAAAGGTTATAAAACTGAAAGCAAATTACCGACAATCAAACTACGTAATTACCCAGGTCATTCGATCTACATGTACGCTGATGGTATCTATAAAGCATACAGTATAATTAGGGATCATGGGCTAACGGTTTTGAATATTAACATTATATCTCCTGAGGATGATTACGACAAGCTGACGGCAAATGGTGTCTAAAAACCATCTTGTGGATATATTATTGAGAAATAAGTTAAATGTTACGATGTACATAAAAAGCATATATGTATACCTCGTAAAACCCGATTGCTAGCAAATTAGAACTCCATACAGTTGAGTAATGTTCAAAGCGCCTGCAGTTACTTGAAACGTTTAAATTGTTATAAGGAGTAAATTAACTTTGTGCTAAATGAATTAACACATGATTTAACAGCACGTGCATGTTTTTGTTATAATTACGCTGTTGGTGGTGTTGGAACATGTTGCAATCGCGGCGTTACTTGCAGCTTTTGGCCAAACTTTACACTGAAACGAACTAGTGATTAAAGCCTCATTAACACAAACGGTGTTCTTAATCTTAAATTAACAGAATGGCTTAATGAAACCAACAAACTCAGTTACAGAGAAAAACATATTACCTTGACTTATTTCCTCCACTTGCTCGCATAAGCTTCGATACGTAGTTGGTTGAAATAAGGTATTTAGTTTATTTGGAATCTGTGTGTTTTTCCTGTGATTAATTTATCTCAGCAACGAGGCTCTGTGGTGAGCTGTACTGGAAACCAACCGAAAAAGGTTCTTGACGTGCAAGTAAAAAAATAATCTTTTAAAACGTGTACAACCCAATGTTTGTCCCTGCTCAATGAATTCTGTCAGGCACGGCGATATATGAAAACACAAGCGTTCTCAAGTGAATGCCAGAAACTTAATTCTGCATGGTTTCTTCCACTCCAAGGTTCTTCTTGAACACAACCAAGAGAAGAGCTGTCTTTTATAACGCTGCCACACAGGCAGAATGCGTTCTCAGATAAATGTCCCAAATCGCACTGTCAGTTCTAAAGAGCAAACTGGCCACCTTTCAGAACTTTATACTCATATCATCGAACTCAACTCCCTGGAGTTTTCATATGCTCTGAAAGACGCAGTTTATAAATGGCCTTTATAAACTGACTCCTTGATTACGCTTTGTTACACAAAGAAAACCCTGGTTTCGGAATGACGTCAACAACGCAAGCCAATGCATTTTCAAATGAAAATCGGCTATTTAAGACGTAGATATAATGAACCATTAGGAAGCTGTTTGTTCTTTTCCAATGTAATTAGGTAGCGTGATAAAACAGCAACGTAAAAGTTAAAAGAGATCGTGCTTATACATAAATGTATGCTGAGTAAATGAACGAAAAGACCAGCCTGTCACGGAGTTGCCAATAGAAGGAAAACCACACAATAACTTAAGCAAATTGATATTCAATTGGTTCCTGTAGTTTTTGCTTTCTAAAATTACAGCTGGCTAATAAAGAGAAATGGAACTTCCAACCTGTCCAAATTTTCAAATCAGAAAACCGCGTTCTACCTACGCTTATAATTTCAAAAGATTGGCAAGTGAAAATATCATTAATGTGCCATTAACCGCTAGAAAAATTGTATGGATGGTAATTACTATAGCCAGACACACGAGCAGGTGGGATGAACACTTTGATTTCGAATGAATCAATATATTCATCTATGATTGACTAAATATGCACGCTTTGAACGGAGGGGAAAATAATAAATAAAAATAAAAAATTAACATGAAAGATACCGAATTTTAATTATCACGCATCACATTATCTATTCGGACGTTATAAATCACAATACGACGTGTCAATTCCTTGGTTGCCTGTTCAACCGGCCAATTAAGGAGCTACGGTAAAGTGAAACAGCAAGCGAGTTGAGGTATTGTTGCTGAGCAACAAACAGTATATAAATGAATAAAGCTCACCACCATACACTTATTTTATCATAAGACAGGTGATTGTGCGTGCTAGGAAAACCTTTCAGCATCATTTGTCGTGATGGTTTTGGAGAAAACAGTTTCTGAATTTAAACTCCATAAAGAAAGGTCAATGCACGCTTACTGTAGCACATTGCAGGCCTTGATCCTCAATCATCCAAGTTAAAATTAATCCTATTAAGTATATAAAACGACGAATTGTGTCAAAACCAATTATTTTAAGCCGCCGTGCAATAAAACAACCTTTATTCTTGTGCAGCTGTGACTTACAATAGTTGTTGCCTGAAATAAACTTTAAATGCCAGCGTGATATAGACTTGGAGACATTAATTATGTACAGAGTTGGGTATACACAGAGTCTGTTGTTGAAAACATTTCTTCCAGATGTAATTTACCACTATTTATACATGTATTATCAGCGCTTCAAACACCTGCGGCTGAATTTGCATGGTCACATCAAAAACACTGCTTATCTTAAATATTCACCCCTTTTCAATAGCAAACGTGGTGAAGCAAGGCTGCCAGTTGCCTTTGTCTTCTTTATTGAACGTAAGTTGCAGGGGGCAATTCATCAAGGAAAACATTTCAAAATTACACATGGGGGGTATCAGATATTAACTTGCATTCTTGTTTTTTGAAGGAACAGTGCAATCGCTTTCAAGGTCTTATTATTATTATTATTATTATTATTATTATTATTATTATCTTAAAGCACTTTAAGATGGGTTTATTTTCCTATATCGATAAACGAACAGGGTGCAGCATTTAAAAAATCACATTTTTCCGGGTTTGAAGGACAATGAACTTCATCTAAAAGCATACACTTTCTTACCTATTTCAAATGGATGCTCATCGTGCAGGAATATATGTACCCACCTTTGCCTGTACAATAAGTATTGGACGCATTTTGGCAGTCGATCTACTTTGAGTGCTCACCAATCAACGGTCAATGTAAAAGCTTTGAATAATAAGGTGATTTGAATAATCAGTGACGTGCAATGTTCGCGCAACACAACGAGTCAAATTTTGCTTCTGTTTAAAGCAGTTTTCTTTCCTGTTACAACATCATTAAATAACGCGTGTTCAGTGCAAGTATACTGTGTATGTTCACGAGTTATACAGGAAAACAAATTACCAGACACGCTTCCGTGTGAGATAGCAGTTGTCTTTATAAGTCTTGAAAGACATACTTGTATATAAAGCCATAATACCAGTAAATGCCCAGTAACATATTTATATAACGTAATAAAGTAAGCAGCAATTATATTTTACTTTTTTTCTTCCGAGAAATAATGAAACGAAACCCTGTGGTATATTTCTTGAAGTTATACTGTTTGAAACAATATGGTGGCACATGGTCAGGTTTTGTCGCAATAATTCGACATGAGGAGTCGCTTAATTAAAATCCATATTTAACTCAGTTGAAAAAAATGTATCACAGAAGAAGACTCTTGAATTTGAAGATGGACACTTGGACAAATGCTAAATGTGGTGAGCGGCAAAACCCGAAAAAGTACTACATATAGTGCAAAGACATCATGGTAATTTTGTTACGACCTAGCAACGGACGACTAACTTTTACTGCACCAATATGAGATCATGTTGGGCCATTTTAAAACACACATTTCGACCTTTAAAGTGAATAAAGTTTTCTTAAAACAGCTAGGGCCCTGGACCTAGGTCCCGCCCTGAATACCCAGACGAGGTCAAAGGGCCAGCGGGTACACAGAGAAGTCACGGGAGTTAATTGGTGCTCATGCAATGCCTAAAATGCCGTGAAATGCGACGTGATCCCGCTGACATGAACTGGGATAAAATGGAGCACAATTTGAATGGATGACGTCACAAGACCACAAAAGCGGAAAAGGAATCGAATTAAGCCTTTGCTGTCGAACAATGTAAGTGCATTTCTTGAAATTACTACCGTTTTCATTTGGTGCAGAATGTCTCCGAACAGTTTCAGGCAAACGATGTAAGTGCATTTCTTGAAATTACTGCCGTTTTCATTTGGTGCGATTGGTCCAAACAGTTTCAGTCAATTAAAAAAAATTATAAAGGGAACTGTCTTTTGGATTTATCAGAATACGTTAAGGAGCGTGTAATAAAAGCCAGGGCCCAGTTTTATAAAGGACGTTTAGCACTAACCAGTGGATAAGCCTAACCAGTGGATAAATTCTCCTAACACCCATTAACTAAAAGATGGTTAAATTGTGTTTTATATACAGTCTTCTGACGGAAAACAACCAATTAGTTAACTGGCCAGTGTTTAACTGGATTAAATAATTATTTAAAGGTCAGTTAACTAACATACTGTTAAGGTCTGGTTAGAGTTAAACACTGGTTAGTGCTAAACGTCCTTTATAAAACTGGGCCCAGGGTTTTAACAGACGGGCGAACGAACGAAACAATATCCGCTTGACTCGTTCAGTTCGGTTGCATTTATTTATGAAAGCAAATTAAATTTATATTCGTGCGGCTGAATATGGCCCCGGTATTTTGAAAATATCCACTTCAGTACTACATTTTCGTAACGCATTTTTATCTACATTGTAGATTTCAAGGTACTGTATCCCCTACCTACAGGTATGGTTAAGATATAATGGTAAAGCGGCTAAATGGTGCCATTTTCTTTATCTATCCGTTTCTGTTAAAATCATCTCCTAAAATTATGTACAAAGAATTTGAACATTTTAAGTTTTACAATGACGTAACTTTTTAGACAAAATACCAAAAAGGCAGTGGTTATAGTCATAGTATCTGTTGGATAACTTTAGTTCTATAAAGGCACACCTAAATAAATCTAGCACATCTATCTAAATAAGTTACAATAAAATTGATATAAACTAACGTACACTGCATTGACATACACAGGTTACGTTACAATTAGTGCTGTTAAAAAATAAACTGCCACCCTTTCTTCATGTTTATATATAACTTGTGCCAACCACAGTATTCCCATTGCGGAAATAAATAAGATACTAGAGGACTGTTGTGATATTTTGGCATAACATAAAGTACAAACGTATAGAATATCGAAACATCTGCCAAAGGGTATCTGCCGAGGCGTTAAGGGTTTGAACGCATTACTCCATTTCTCTTGATGAGGGCACAGTTTAAGAGAGCTCAGTGAAGCGCGCGGGTGCTGAACCCATTAATCTCTCCGTCGTGAAGAGACAGTCGTTTGTCAGAACGACCGTTTGAAGCGAAAGTGAAGACGCTTGAAAGTTCCGACCATCCAAAATAAGCATTAAGTATTTACTTACGCCAGATGAGGCAGCGATGGTTATTCAGAGTTCTTGGTACCTTTAAAATCATCATATGGCCCCAACACACGAATAACTGCAAAGACACTTGATTGTCCATATGTGTGGCCCCTGTATTGATATAGTCATTTCATGTATGGATATTAATGTATTCAGAGGTCAATTTTCAGCAGATGGAGGCATTAATTTGATACAAGGCATGCGGTATGTGCGGTTATAGTGCGCATCTACTTTCAAAAGAAGTTTTCGTTATAACGCATAGTGTAAATTGGGGTGGTGATCTCGCCAATGTTAAAATACAAACAACATTTTTGCCCCTCAAAGCGGTTTTTGGTGCATATTTTGGAATCTTTGATTGTGTTAAAGGAACCAAGTGAGAGAATTACGATAATTTTAATGAAGTGACCCTTGATGCTACTACATTAATACCAAACAGTTTGAGAATTAGTTTGGGTGAATGAGCTTAAGGAGAGCGATGTCCAGTGCGCGAAAGGGCAGTTAAAGGGATAATAACTCTTCTTTTCGGCCAAAAAAAAATGAATTTTCCTAGAGTAAACAACAATTTTTCCATACTAACCAATGGTTAATGAATCCATTTTTACATTCAAAGTTAGTCCCTGTTTTTTTCTAAAAAGTTTGGTTTTTTGTTAAAATCTCTAAAGAGATTTTAACAGAGTATAGCCATCAATGGAGGTCACGTGGTCTAAAGACAAGCTCAGATATCAGAATTATAGCTATAACTGCAGTTTTTGTGGTAAAACAGAATATATTATATTTCTATGAGTTATTCACAATGTTTTTATTGTGAAATATAGATCTATTACGAAGAGTTATTATCCCTTTAATATCAGGTTACACGGAACCAACTTAATCTGACAATGAAAATAAAACAAGTCTTAAAGCCATGTATTTCACTGCAAGTTTAAGAGATGTTGGTGCAAAACTTTAATACCTTCAGCGCTGTATAATTTGAAACTAATTTATTGAGAAAAAGGGAAAGTACTTTGCTAAATAAAACTTAACTTCAGTGTATTGAGGTATTTCACCACATTCAAGAACTAGACATGTGGATGGAGCCAGGTACTGAAAATCAGACGCATTTGATATGACTCAACTAAGAAAAAAAACTTGAAACAATTCAACTTAAAACAATCTTGAAAACAATTCAACTAAAATAAAGATTGAAACAATTCAACTAAAATTCTGTTAGAGAATTTATGCTAAAATCTTCGTCTGAGCTTCCCTGGCGAAGGATGAAAAGGAAATAACAAAAAAGAACTAAAGTCAGGTTCTTTGGCAAAGAACTTTAAAATTACCAACGTTACATGGTCACATGCGCACATCTTATCCTATCAGAAGCAGTGTTACAGCACTCTCAGAGGCATCTTAGTCAACTAAGCCAGGGAACTGACTAAAGATGTTTATGAAACTTGGTCCAGGCTAATGGTGGTGACAAAACAGATAAACAGCGCATTGTAAGCAATTTCTCAATCAATAACATACAAAGGAAATCTATCAAGCCCAACGAGCTAGGCATGACCTTCACCACCATTGCTTCCTTCGCCTTTTGTTATTATCACTATACAAAGACGGTATTTGCATACTTTCATAAGAACTGTCAGAGATTATCAAGTTATCAAAGCGGACATCCTTTGCTCATCAATCTGGGGTGTCAACTCCTTTGGTGGTGTAATTGATCTCTTACATAAGATGTCACTGATTAAAAAAACAAAAAACAACAACAAAAAACACCAATAAATCAACCAGGACTGGCAGATGTAGACAACAACGGTTGTTCTCGCTTGTATGCGCAATCGCAATGTTGTTATCATCGTGTTGTTTTAGAAAATGTAAACAGGAAAAAAAAAAGAAAGACCAGTATATTAAATAGTATCTTAGATAAAGAACTCACATATGCACATGCATGTTCTTGGTAGGAACAGCGCCATTTCTCGTCACCCTTGTTGTCACGTATAAAAAAAATAATTTTACATTCAAGGATGGTTTTCTACTCTCTCACCAATATCAAGAAAACTGGACGTGTGTAGCACCCAATTTCACTGCGCCCTCCTATGCACGCTAATGAAACATCAAAATAACTGTCTAAAGCTTTGATATAAACTGAAAAGCATAAAGGCTATCTTTTTTTCTAAAAAAAAAAAAAAAAGACTCCCACGACAATTACAACAGCAGTGAAAAACAACTGCAATACTGTCAACGGCAAACAACAACAACAACAACTATAACAGGAGTGACATATCCTGTACCACTAGCATATGAGTCAAAATAACTGCAAAGATATATGAATAAGAAAATATATCAGGGACGTAGTCCATCATGTATTGGAAACAACAAACTCGTAAAAGACCACAACATGTACACGTAGAAGCGTATTACAGACTGTTTCAGAGCAGATATCTTTCATTTAATTTTGGTCTTCAGACATAGTCTTCTAAGTGCTTATACTAATCTTTAATATTGACTGCTGCCTTAAATCGCTCGAAGTTAAATGTTACGTCCATGAAATAGTTCCCGAAACAAAGACAGAAATTCTGTGCTTCAATACTGAAACACACAGTCATTCTGAAACGCTTTTATTTTACCATTAACTCCCCAAAGTGTAGCGAAACTCAAGTGCTGCACTGAAAGACCATTAAACAAACCTAATAACGACAAACCTACCTTACGTTGAACCTACTTTTTTCAAAATAGACCGTTCATTAATCCTTCTATAACATTACGAAATTGAAGGGCACCAATTTGATGCGATAGAACTTGCTTTGAAAAAAAGGGGGATTTTGATCGCACTTCCTTAGTCAAAATCCCATTTGCAAACATCTATCGATTGGGACTTTGATTTTTTTTCAACAAAGTCGGCAACTTTATAAAACTGTTATTGTTTTAACAAACCACTTTTATTATCAAAGAAAACATCATTTTTGACTTTAATGATGGGGAGATGATATGTACGAAGTGTGCAATGTGTACAAACGGTTTTAACCTGCAATTTGAAGTCTGTATCGAAACAGCACCACTGTATATTTTGTACTATGGAAGAAACACAGTGCTCCAAAGTTCTAAAGGCATTTAGTGCTAATGCTTTAAGAGAAAAAGTCCAAAAATCAGTCGAAATATTCACAGAAAGGTTTTCTAGGACACGAAATGACCTTAAAGACCTTAGACACAATTAACACAACCCTATGGGTAATTATCCGCCTAACCTCACTTCAATTTCAAATTAAGGCTCACATTCTCGTAAATGAGCGCGAGGTCTCCAATAACCGCTGTGCAAGACGCGACAGTGTGCAATTGTATAGCGATACACCGTCATTATTCCGCGTATTGTAGCGGGGCTTTATTGCCGTATTCACGAAGCCAGATTCAATACAATACAAGATGGTGGAGCTAATATAATGTCTGATCCTACTGTGTCCTAAGCTAAATGCTCCAGCGCATTTGTGACTGGTTTTAAGAGAACGAACCGAAGAATGGTTGACCAACGCAGTTTTTACGAAACAGGTTCCCAGCTGGGTCTTACAGAAATGCGGGTTTTTTTGGTCGAAAATTGATTACATTATACCTTGCAGACACCATGGTCCGTAGCAGTGCATTTGTTATTTATGTTCAGATTTGTGAGGGGGTGGATGTGGAAGCGATTTGTTAGGACAAATTTTCTGATATATCCACTTAAATACTATTTTTCAGGAATAGGTTCTATTGAAAACGGCGTAGGCACAAGTGTTTATGAAAAAATGAGGTTTTATTCCACGCAATAGTAATATATCAAATGTCTCAATTAGGCAAAAGCAAAGAGTTCAGATAATTGAAAGATGAAAAACAACACATACAAAGACCACCTACAGCGAATGTCATCTGTTATTGCTTTTACGTGACCCATTCAGAAAGAGATAAAACATGACATGCCAGTAGGAAAGTTTAACCCAAATTAGATCTAAGTGAAAACTGATCTATCGCACATTTAATTGATGTGACTGTAAAAGGGAAAACTTTGTCGCAAATAATTTTATATATGTCATGCGATATTTTGTTCCTACATCTACAAATGATAAAATACATCGATTGTTAGCTTTTAGTTAAACAATTAAGTCGTTTAACACGCCCCTTATGGCAAACGAAAAAGCAAGCCTGGGTGCAATATTTCACTCCGCTAAGTCAATTAAATAAAGAACAAAACGGTCTTCAGTGAGGGCAGGTGTGGTTGGAGGCAACTGGTTGCCGACCTCCGGACCGAAGGCGGACACTGATGATGATGATGATGATATTGGCGATGATGATGTTATCTGTGTATGTTTGAGTCGAAAATCCGACAGTGTCATGGTTGAGGAATAAGTTAGTATAGATTTCCCCCCACAGAAACACTTTACCCCCGGTACATATACAGGGTACATGTACGCCAAGTTTCTTTATTTGGGTCGAAATGACAGTTATGCACACTACTTATACTAGTACCATCTACGATATATCAGGGGAGCAGAATAATTATGTGCACTTCTCTTACAGCAGAGAATCGTGGTGTGAAATGTCCAGAGACATATCTGTGAATATCTTGTAAACAATCCATCTTTGATCCTGGTAGAGGTATACACACGCGCACATCTCTCTTCTCCATACCGGTGTGACAGGAATGGTAGTCCTAGGAGTGGAAGTCCGGGGTCCCATATGATAAGTACAGGTTAGGGTTAGTAGGGGTATTGGAGTTGGTATATGGGGCAAATTTAACCTGTACAAAGTACTGGGAGACGGACTACATTTCCTAGAGGACTTCGATTCCTGTTTCACCGGCTGTCTCAGCGTCAGAGCAATAACCTTCAGCTACAAGTGAACATCAGAAAGGTTTTAGAAATCGTGCCTCAGGAACAAAATTAACGGCGGTTGGACGAGATTTTGGACTTAAAGGATCGTGTCTTCTTTCGTGTTGTGTAGCCTTAAGTGTTCAGTGTTGACAATGTGAGCGGCCCGAGGATCTCCAGTTGTCCGTAATGGAGAGCGCTAATGTTCCAAGTGACCATGCTTTGCTCTTGGTGGGTCACGGGTTAGATAAGGTCACTGGCTGAGTTCTCGTCTGCTAAAACTGATCCAGTGCTAAAGTTTTCAACTGCACGGAAATTAATCTTGCAATATCGAAAAGACCGCCTGCCTGGGATTTCAATATCTACCGGTGAGTAAACCGCATCATTGCAATGAACATGCCAGCGCATATCCCAGTAGATTCTGTGACGGCATTGTAAAATGAGCATCTAAATGAGTATTTTGAATAAAAGGACAAATGATCTAATTGGTTCAATATACCCAGTCTCAAGGTACAATTACTTTGTGCACGGCACAAAATTATCCTCGGTATTATTCTCCCCAAAAACATATTTGAAATCAAGGATTTATTAGCACGTGCGTCGAAAAATGAATTTTCGCTTCATGCTCCAGTAATATTACACGCCTAACGTCATCGTTGGCGGGCATGGGGTTGGGATGGGGATGGGGTTGGCAGTAGGGAATATCCATTTTTTAAAATGAATTGGAATTTTAAAATGCGCCAGGACCGTTCAATCGTTTCTACGCCCAATAAAAGTTTACCTTTTGTCCTGTTCAAGATGCGTAGTCAACCGTCGAGTAAATCTGATGTTGTGCCGCTTTGGCTGCGTTTAATTCATTCCATTTATTGGATCCCTCCCTGTAAAAAATAAATATTGAGAATGATAATGATATTTCAGATAACAAAAGCAACAAAATACATATACGTTTTAATTTATATCACAGGAATGCAAACGTTCCATCCGTCCGATGAATGTTGCCAATCAAGGAGATGACATCGCATTTGAAATGAATTCACTATATAATATCCGCTATGTAATATCGTATGACATGAAAAAAATACATTTTGCTGAAGTGCCCCCCTTAAATGTTTTCAATATATCTACTGTAATACCCGTTCGACTTATTTTCTCAAAATAATAATAATAATAATAATAATAATAATAATTACAAGAAGAAAAAGAAGAAGAAGAGGAAGAAAATAATCCGATATTGATGCCATGCCAGTATAGGTATCCATTCATATTCATCGCTTACACGAAATTTGAGGCATAAAATCGCATTGCCAAGCATACAAGATATGATTTGTAGACAATTTGCAATTTATATGCAATTATAAGTTATCAGTCGTAAGAAAACTACAGTCGTAGAATTAAAACCGACAACAAAGGCAACAAACAATATGTGTTCGCCAGAGTGTGAATTGTCTAAAAATAGCTGCCTTAGTTATACGACTTATTAGGTAAATGTACTGCTAATTCGGTCTACAGCTATCTAGAATTGTGTTCAAGTACATGTACGTGAATACCTCCCTAGTGAATACCCGCTATTCATAAACACCTAATTAACGATAAGATTTATTTATCTGGAAACATTAAGCAGAAGTGACTTTGATTGTCGAAGTGCGAACACGCTGCCTGCATGACATGTGAAATGAATTACATCACAGCCTACACGTGCCTAAGAAAGCTATTCTTAGAAATTCCTTTACTCGGAATCACTTAAGCGCCACTCAAACCAATAACCCTAGCTTTCCTTTCGTAAAGATATCCAGGGCACTTAAGACGAGAGGGTTTCCCATCAAACAGCAAGTCAAAGTGGCTTTGGTTGCTGAAGAACAAACCACCTTGAAATATCACATAGGAGAAAAAGTGAAATCACTCAGAACAAGTGAATTACGCTGTACATGCCGAGTGTACCACTTAAAAATCGCCACTCAAACAAATAACCTTGTCTTCTAGCACGTGTTAATAAATACATTTTTCCCAGGTTCGCTGAACTAGACACCTCATTTGGCTACCGGTAAGTTGTCTTTGAGGAAGCACATTTTTCAGCGCGCCCATAATGAAGCATTGATGTCAGATCGGATAAGTTGTTTAACGGAATAAAAAGGATGTGGCAATTAGACGTTTTGTTTGCCATTCCAGCATCCGCAGAATAAGATACTAGACATTGCTTCACATTTTAAGCGGACTTTTCGACACAAGCAGGGTGCCAGACTCTGGTCAGTGACGTCACATACTCGGCAACTTCAAAGCAATCGCAGGTGTGTCGCCATGGTAACACAATAAGTACACAAAACTGATTATGCATAAAACACATAAAAGAAAAAAAAAGCGAATTGAGCAAAAGGTTTCCCGAGTAAAAAAAGTTTAATTTGAAATACACCTGATAAAACGGCGTAATATAGACGTCTGAGGTTATACCCAGTAGTATCGGTACTACCCGATAGATGGCACCGCAGTCGTCTTATCAAACAACGTAAGCGAAGTAATTACAAGTGAAGGGGAGTATATATGTAACACTGGTATTACAATTATAAAAACCTCACGCTGCTGTTCTGTCAAAATACTTTGGCTTCCTTGGCGTGTTTGTTCTCTGACCCGTCTTCAGTTCAATTCGCAGCCACCCATTCCCCAATTTCTGGAAAGATTATGCTTCATTAACGTAAAGTCGAAATATCACAGAACAATTTCAAAGGACGCCACCCCAAAACTTTTTCTTTATATTCCAGACGGATCATGTCTCCTAAACGTAAGAAAAACTATCATTAGACAGTTCTGATTTATTCCGTCCTGGAATTGAGCTTCTTATCCTCATTTTCTGGACAGACTGTATCTCATTATAGAGCGATAATGAATCATTATGGAGCTGCAAGGGTTTTAAGCATTTTTCCACATCAAATTTAATGATGAAATTTTTATCAGACAATCCT
>NW_019775532.1:0-10335 GCF_001039355.2 Lingula anatina
AAAAAAAAAAATAAATAAATAAATAAATAAATAAAAATCCACCACTGGTTATAGTTGAACAACTTATTTGTTAGATGGTGATAGCACAAAGACACACACAGTGATCAGAATATAAAGCCTAACAGTGTCCTTAGACAAAAATATGACATAACAGAAAACAGAATATATATATATAGACAGCAGGGCATCACTTGGCATTATTTTTGAACTCTTAAGACAGTTTTGATTTTATTTATTTATTTATTCATTTATTTATTTATTTTCAGTTTTTATTTCTCTTTTTTTGCTAAAGGAACACAACTGTCTTTTAATTTTTATATAGCATAAAATTAAATCAACTCAACAATCTTCTCCTTATCACTTCCTACTGTGAAAAATTATTGATATTTAACCCATTTCTGAGCTGTAAGTTTCTAATTTTTGAGTCACTGTTGAGATTAAAATGAGCATATTAAGTAAAAATTATTGAGATGATGCTTAAATCTGATGAAGTT
Source organism: Lingula anatina (assembly GCF_001039355.2). Next base: position 495 of record NW_019775532.1, read on the forward strand.
ATAATGGCAAATACAGTTCACATATTTTTAAAATTTCCCATGGGTTTTAGATATAAGGTATTCCGTGGTGCTTAAGAGCAAATTGAAATTTCCAGAATTTTTTTTATAATATACTAAGCTACATTAATTCACATTGCATGCCTAATATAATCATGCCTATACACGATATAGAACTCCTTTAAATTGTTTTAAGTACAAATGCTACTCAGGTTAATCGGAGAAATAGCACACACTGTATACAATGGGGTCCACAAAAAACACCCTTTTTTGAATTAAGATGGATAGTAAAATAGGTTGTTTTTCCAGCGCTTACTTTCAAAAGAGATGACAGGTGGAATCCCATGAGGCCTCCTTTTCCCCCTGAACTGTTGATGTAGTTCCCAACAGCCAGAATATACTCCAAGACGACCACAAACATTTGGCTGCCGAGAAGCTCATCACATGCCACACTGACCAGCTCCATGCTCTGCAATGACATATGAATAACACAATGGCCCCATTCAGAATAGGGGACTAACTAGTCCGAGGGTCAAATATGGCAACCCACTATAAAGCTTGCAGACTAATCTGCTAATAGACACTGAATAGATATATCCCCTGGGGAAGTACTCAAGTGGGTCGGCCATATTTGATCCTAGGACTAGTTATTCTGAAGGGGGCCAATGACAGAGCATTCGCAACAAAGTTGATCCGCAGACTAACTAGTCCAAGTATCAAATATGGTACCCACTTGACAATGGATTCTAGCCTCCCATGCGTACCGTTCCAGCAAAGGAAAACAAATTAAATCTTGGCATGCTTTCAAGTGGGCAGCACCATATTTGATTCAAAGAACTGTTAGTCTGCATATCAACGTAATTGTTCTGAATGCGCCCAATGAAAGAGAATCAGATATATTATGGCAGAATCTAATAATATAAGATCTATACGCCATCCATTCTCCAAAGAAACTACAGAAGCCACATTTTAGCTGATGATGTTAATTAAATATACTTTCTAGGTCTGTTCTGGTGGTTGGGAGCAACCTGGTCAACCTGGAACACTTAGTGTAATTTAGACCCTATCGACCAGAGGCATATATATATATGTACAATCATATGCTCTACCTATCAATATTCTGCATACTGAGAAATAGTGTAAACGTTAAAGGTGGGAGGAGCCAAACTAGCATTCAAGAACAATCAAGTCAACCAATTAGGTACTATGTTTTTTAGTTGTCTCACATTTCCAATGATTTATTTTGCTGATAGAACTGGCTTCTGAATTAGTAGAATGATGAACATTCAAGGACCCTCTTCCCCAAAGCAAGGCACATTATATGATAACAAGCAAAACAAGTCACAAAAGCTTCCTGCTTTCAATTGTTAATGGAATTGTCCTGAGGAAACAAAGAACAAAAATAACTAGACAAAGTCTGATTGCCTAAAACATGGAACAAATTAAAGAAATAACAACTGTTCGTACGATATGTCCATATTTCACAATAAATACATTGTAAACAACCTATAGACATATAATATATTTTATTTTACCACAAAAACGGCAGTTATAGCAATTATTCTGAAATCTGTGCTTCTCATCAGACTACATGACCTCCATAGATGGTTATACTCTGTAATAATCCCTTACGAGATTATTACAAACCCCCCCCCCCCCCCCAAAAAAAAAAAAAAAAAACAGGGACAAACTTCAAAGGCAGAAATGGATTCATTAACCATTGCTAAGGACAGGAAAATCTTTTTTTTTTTTTACCCCAGGAAAATTCATTTTTTGGCCAAAATGAACAGTTGTTATCCTTTTAATAACCATGGCTGAAAATCTCGGACTCACTGGCTCTATGTCATCTATTTGAGCTGCCAGCTCACGTATGGCCAGTAACAGTTCCAGCTTCAGGTCCAGGTGGGGTATCCTGCACAGCTCTAACATGAACTGGTCAGCTCTGTCCAGGTCACTGACCACACCAGAGTACTGTTCCAATGTCTTCTGCTCATTTTTATCTGGTTGATACCTTGAAAGAAAGAAATGGCCACCCTTCTCAAATATCAGGTCTGCTGTAAATTTGCTCCAATATGGCTGCAAATTAGCAACAATAAAATTTTTCTTGCAAACTCCTGCAAACTCGTTGCCACAAACTAAGTTTGCAGCAATATTGCTGCAATGTTGCTGTAACATTGCTGCAAACTTTTCATTTTGCTAAGGGCAATGCATACAAATTGCCAGTCAGATTCATTGTGTCTGCATACCTCACCCTTAGGAAAATGTAAAGTTTGCAGCAATATTACAGCAACATTGCTTGGTTTTTTATAGAAGAGTCAATTAAATGGAGCCATGTGTTCTACATGGCCAGCTAACTGTTTGTTCCAAATAGTTGAAAGTGAACTGAAATGTGAAAACAAGTAAAATACTTCCTAGCATGATAACATGTAATGACCAGGATGTAAAAAAGCCCTACAATTGGGTGCCTAATAATGGTTTTGGGAGGCAACACCTCTGTGAACCCAATCCCCCCCTCTCCTCTTATCTGTCCTCTGGCAGTTCAAAAAGACACAATGCAATTAAGTAATAAAAATACTGATTAACAACAGGCCTGTAGCCAGCAATTTAAAAAGGGAGGGGGTCTTTCTCTGAGAAAGTGGACCTTAATTTTACCATGAAACTTTCCTATACCGAGATAAAATTTTACCCAGAGGGGACCTTTTCCCAGCAAAAAGGAGTTTCTTTTAATCCCCCCTGAACCCCCCCTGACTACAACCCAGACCAATATGGCTGTGTACCTTCTTATAGCTGTGATCTGCTCTGTTGTCAGCCCTCCAGAGGTTTCATCCACAATGTCCAACTTCTGCTTAAGTTGGGCAGCAGACATCTTGAGGCCCATCAGGAAGATCCCCAGGTTCTGAGCCTTCTTGGGATCTAACAATGATTTTGGCTGTTGTTTGCTCAGGCCTGGTTGCACTGCAGATAAAGAGGGAAAATGTTCAAGAATTTTGACTTTGAAATTAAACTTCAACTGATCCCCTCTTTATGACATATATATAAAATTTTGAAAGTCCTCCAGATGGTGCTGAAAAGTGCCCACACCCCTGCACTGCACTGTATGTACAGGCCTACAGCACTACCAGAGCGGGTGAATGTTAGTGCTAGGTATTGCTTTGTTGGTGCTCAATAATATTACATTGTGTTGGTTAATTCATGAGTTTTGTGGTTAATATGGGTTGTTAGTGCTAAAAGATCTGCAGGTAGTGTTAGTAAACGCCTAATCTATTTATAAGGCCTCATTTATGTATTATATATGAAATCACAAAACAATTACCAGCAGTGGAAGCCGTTCTCTGTGTCTTGTTCTCCTCCAGTGCAAACATGTCCTCCAGAGCTTTGGTGTTGATACTGGAGGTCAGGTCTCGCAAGTCCTTCCATACAGAGTTGTCTACCTAATTTGTATTAGAAACTGTGCCTATTTGCTTTGTGACCAGTTACAGGATAGATCTTGAAGTAAATGTACAATTACCAGAGTCTTGATGCAACACTACGACCCCATTCCCAAACCTAAATCATTCTAGCAGGATCGCCCCATCTCCGCGGAGATTCTCGATAAATTACAATTTAATAAGAATTCCCTTAAAGATAGGTTGATCCTCCTAGATCCATCTAAGTATGGGAACAGGGTCTATATAAGGCCACTTTACAACAGTGTTACTGCCTATAGAATGTGTTAGAGATCGAGGTCCAAAACTTACAACTGCCCTTTTAATAATATATGAAACACTGTGGTTTAAATTTCTTAGGGCCCCTATGTAACATACCAAAAGAAGATTCACATTTAAACCTATTTATAAAATACACTACATACCTCACCTACCTAGGGCAATTTAAACTAAGATACTGCTTAAATGAACAAATGGGTGTGTGTTTAACAGCTGATTATAGTCTAGTGAGATTTTTGAAAAAAGGCTCTGCATAAGAGGCAAGGGGCATTTTTGGGTAAAAGTTGGGAACCAGGCCTATTTGCATAATTTTGGGATGCTGAATCCGATTTACCCGGTTCCCAAGCAAAATTTTGCGTTTTTAAGGGTCTAATTTGCAAAAACACAAAATGGCCGCCAGATTATCTATTTTCTGCAATATCTCTGGGACAAGACAGGTGAACATGACAAATGAAGTGTCTTTACCTATATTTTCAGGGTCGAGGAACATTATTAAGATGTTTCTGTTAGAATTAGATTTACGCAATTTTCTTAAATATGCAAATTAGGATCGCCATTAGTGAAAAACCGTTTTACTTCTGTATCTCTGTAAATAGGCAAGCAAACATGACAAATGAAGTGTCTACACCTATGTTCTCAGGGTCAGGGAATGTGATGAATCAGATTTCTTGTCTGATGGGTAGCAATGACTTTGTGAATCGTGTCCGAGTGGCACCTTTTATTGTCTCTTCCCTGTATCTGTCTAAAAAAAGTCTGCTAATAGTTAGAACCTGCCTTCAGAACTGCTCTTACGTACGTGTCAGCCAAATTACCAAAGGTCACTGCATTGTCAGGCTTTTCCAGTGAAATTGTCAGTGCTTGCCCATCAATTATAAGGCAAGGTGAGCAGAGACGGATCCAGGATTATTTGAAGGGGGGGTCCGCGGATGCAAAGCCCCCCCCCCCTCCCCACTTGGGGACGGGCCACACATTATTTTGGTATTTAAGAGGGCGAACGGTGCCATTTGGTATGGTTTACAACTATGATTCAGCTAGTCAAAATTATAATTTCAAGGGGGGACCAGAAGTGGAAGGGGGGGGGGGGGTCAGGGCCCACCTTACCTAATATGTGGCAGTTTCTCTGAGCAGTCCTCTTTGGCTGGTTACAGAATGCGTATAAAAGGGCAGCAGTTCTGCAGAATAAGTCTCTATATTTCGACAACGTCCAGTCAGAAGAGCTTGATATTTTGCAGACTCTTAGTTGACCTTACGGTATGTGAACTAACGGCAGCAACTTGCCACACTATTGTTGCATTATGCCAGAATGGACAGAAGCAAACTGCTATTGCCAGACAGCTGAATGTGTCCCAGGGAGCAGTTTGTAACGTCTTACAGAAACACGCCCAGACTGGTGCATTAACACAGAGACCACGGCCAGGATGTCCTAAAGTCACCACCAGAAGGGAAGACCGCTTGCTTCTGCGGTTATGTCGCAACAACCGGACAAAGACAACTCTTGCTGTACAAAATGAGTGGCAAATTACCATTCAAAAGCATGTTTTTAGAACTCTAGTGAATGCAAGGCTACTTTTAGCTGGTTAACTCTATGAACAGAGCAACATGGTGGGCTAGACGCCATTTGCGGTTCCAGGCACAGCACTGGGTTCATGTAGATTTTTACAGATGAGGCAGGGTTTGAGTTCCACCACCGCGATGGCTGAATCAGAGTCAGTAGGTTTCCAGACGAGTTACTGCACGAGGATTGTGTCACACTACAGTGACTTGTGGCCGTGGCAGTATCTGTGTATGGACTGGTTTCCACTCTGGAGCCAAAACACTATTGGTGGCAATTGACGGAAACCTCAACCAGATAAAATACAGGGAGATGTTAGAGAATACTTGCTTGCAATTTGCAAGAAGGTACTTCCAGGACAACTTCATCCTGCAAGATGACAATGCCCGACCACACCATGCCCATGCAATAACTGCTTTTCTGCAAACCAAGAGGTAAACCAGTTGCCTTGGCCGACGAAATTCCCCTGACATGAATTCTATAGAAAACCTGTGGGCATAAATCGCTAGCAGAATCAAGAGCTTACCCGTCCACCCTACAAATCGGCACAAGCTTAGGCAAGCTCTGACTAATGCGTGTAACACAATACTGGATCATACTCTCAGAAACCTCTCTGCATGGAATGAGGGCTCTGGTTGAGGCTGCACGCATTGTTATCAGTTTCCATTTTTCACATTTGTATTGATGATTCTTTTGTGTGAGAGAAAATCCTTACCAACTGATATTATTGATAATATCGAGTTCATAAGAATTTAATACCTCGTTATCAGCTATAAAATTATCCATGCGCTGTTTATAACGCTGATTTGAATATTAAATTATAATTTAAATTATATTTTTGATTATGTATTCACACGGGTTGCCATATCGAACACGATAACAAGTGTTTTTTCATCCATTACTATTATATGGGAAAAATTCAAAGAAAATATGTTTGAAAAAAAAATCCATTGTAAATGTGAATCTGTACATTGCATCACATGAATTACTTGATTCAGCAAATCCCTCCATTGCATTAATAAGGTAATCTTTTTTTAAATCTAGGTAAAAGGGGCACTTGTGTGATCCAATATGTTTACATCCCAATTGCAGCGCAGTATTTAATTGCAAAATTCAATTCAGATTCAAATAATTGCTACAGTGTGACAGTGTAGCACTCATTGCTGATTTGATTATAGTGAAAATATCTTAATCACTTTCCCTAACGCTGAAAACATGGGTGTGGGCACTTCATATGTCATGTTTGCTTGCCTCGTTAACATAAAAGCAGTTCTGAGGGCAGGTTCTAACTATCAGCAGATTGACTTGTGTTTGACAGATACAGGGAAGAAACAATAAAGGATGCTACTCGGACACGATACACAAAGTCAGTGCTACCCATCAGACAAGACATCTGATTCATCACATTCCCTGACCCTGAGAACATAGGTGTAGACACTTCATTTGTCATGTTTGCTTGCCTAGTTACAGAGATAAAGAAGTAAAACGGTTTTTCAGTAATGGCGATCCTAATTTGCATATTTAAGAAAATTGCGTAAATCTAATTCTAACAGAAACATCTTAATAATGTTCCTCGACCCTGAAAATATAGGTAAAGACACTTCATTTGTCATGTTCACCTGTCTAGTCCCAGAGATATTGCAGAAAATAGGAAATCTGGCGGCCATTTTGTTTTTTTGCAAATTAGACCCTTAAAAACGCAAAATTTCGCTTGGGAACCGGGTAAATCGGATTCAGCATCCCAAAATTATGCTAATAAGCCTGGTTCCCAACTTTTACCCCAAAATGCCCCTACTATTCTGCTTTTGTGGAAATCCCACAAGACTATTAATCAAACTTACTTCATCCAATACTCCCTTGTTTCAGATCTCTCAATATGTCTTTATCTATTCATTATATTCTAAAACTTGAGTTTTATCATTTTTAATTAAATTAATTAATTAATTATGCATGAACCAACAACAAATTGTCTCTAGTAACTTTAAATACAGAACAGAGAAAGGGTTGCAGGAGTGTCTTAATACAATACCNAAATACCAGAGTCTTGATGCAACACTATGACCCCATTCCCATACCTAAATCATTCTAGCAGGATCGCCCCATCTCCGAGGAGATTTTCGATAAATTGCAATTTAGCAAGAATTCCCTTAGAGATAGGTCGATCCTGCTAGATCCATCTAAGTATGGGAACAGGGTCTAAGGCCACTTTACAACAGTGTTACTGCCTAGAATGAGTTAGAGAGGTCCAAAACTTACAACTGCCCTTTTAATAATATATGAAACACTGTGGTTTAAATTTCTTAGGGCCCCTATGTAACATACCAAAAGAAGATTCACATTTAAACCTATTTATAAAATACACTACATACCTCACCTACCTAGGGCAATTTAAACTAAGATACTGCTTAAATGAACAAATGGGTGTGCGTTTAACAGCTGATTATAAGCCACACGAATAAAGTGTATCTATAAAAGTCACACCAATGATAAAAAAGCCACAATAGCTTACCGCATTAACTGGAAGCGTAGAAAATCTAAACATTCGCAACTTCTGCTGAGTAGTTTTCTTCAGCGTGCGTCCTGTCTTCATACCAAACTGACCACCAGGTGGAGGAGGGGCACTGGGAGGGGGTGGAGGGGCACACAGAGGGGGTGGGAGAGGTGGTGGGGTGCCTTGGGGGAGTGGGGTTGGAGGTGATGGGGTTGGGAGTGGGGCAGTAGATGAATTGGTGGGTGTTGATGGTGGTACATCAGATTGAGATTGTCCACTGTCAACTGAACCAGTAATAAGGGTTGAAGACTGAGTAGTTGGAAGGCATTCCTCATTTGAACAGTCCGGTTTCTGAACAGATCCCTCTGCCATTGTTTCTTCAGCAGACTGTTCTCCATTATCAAGTTCTTGTAACAAGTCAGATAAAGCCCTCATGGAGGCAGCAACTGAAATTTCTGAATCTTCTGAATAAACATGCTCTTTGGAGTTTGAACCTTGGTGTACCTCATCAGTATACTGAATTTCTTCTTTAACATGAGCTTTTGCAGAAGGATCTACAGAAAAAGCTTCAAGGTGACTGTCCTCCTCTACCCCATCTTCCTCCTTTTTCTCATCACCCTCTTCTTCCTTCTCCTCATGATTACCCTCCTGTTCCTCACCCGCCTCCTCCCCATCCTCTTGTTCCTCACCCTCCACCCATTCCTCACCGGACTCCTCCCTATCCTTCTGTTCCCCATCTTCCTCCTCACCATCATCAACACAGCTATAATCAGAACTGATCTCTGTCATGTAGTTCACAATCCTCCCATGGTTATCACCAAAACTGTGAGCATCAGTGTCACCTGATGCAGGTCTTAGGTTCCCATTTGCTTCAGTCTGAACACTGTCATACTCTTCATCATAACTATTATTGCTTGGATCTTCCTGAATGGATTCCAGGATGTCTCCCACTGTTGCTCTGGTGTATGTGTCTGCAGTAGGGGGTTGCTGCATGGTGTCTCCTAGTGGCAGATGCTGCACATGCTGCTCCAGCGTTTGGGCGAGTCTCATAAGACTGGTCACCTAGATGAGTCAAAGGATAATTCTATAAGTAAGTTGTCACTTAAATAAGGTAATCATTAAAGGTATCAATGTTTTTCATTAAGGCACATAATGCAATTAGTCACCATGCAAAATTATCATCAATTCTATAGCACTGACAACATATAGCGATCTATATATGAACACATTTGAGTTCTAAGTTTCTAATTTTTTCATATATATATGCTGGTATTGTAATTGGCAGCTGGTCAATTTCACTCAATCAATCAGCATGGTACAAATAGAAAAATGTGGTTTTACCTTCTCTTTAGAGGTGACATGAATCAGTTCTCTTTCAATTCCATTCAATGCCTGAAAATAACAAAATAATAGACAAAAGAGAAAATATAGTTCCATATATGTGGGGTAGGAACCACCTGTTAGCTATATGTAAGTTATTTTACTATTTACGACAATTACTCGATCTGTTCAATGAGGGAAAATTGTGAATTTTACAGATACTGTTTTTTTAAGTTACACTTTCTTAAAATTAGAACTGTGTTTGAGTGGGTATGTAAATGCTTCGATGGCTTTTAAAAGATTAACATTTTAAAAAAATTGTTTGCTAAAGGAATCAGGTATTTTAAGTCCAAATTAAGGGCCAATCAGATTATGTGCTCATGGATTTTGAACTTTTTTTAGGATTTCTGACATATTCAGGTTAATATTTTCCACATCTATCTATCTATCTATATCTATCTATATATATGTATGTTTCTACCTGCAAAATGCATGTCAAGTGGCAAAAGTGTTAAACTAGTTGGTATGGATGATTTTTAACGCAGTGAGTAACACTCCATCATTAGGGTATTATGTCTCCTCTAAGTTCTGTCTCAGTTAATTTTACTATGATGTATCACCACTTAAGCCATGCTCAATACCATTTTTAACAAAAAACATCCTAGCTCTACTTTTCACCCTGCATTTTGCCAGCATCTGAACCCAGTGTTAACTCTGTGTATAATGAAATCAAGAGTTTCCTTCCTGCTCATAGACAAAATCATTTTCGTTGAACAC
>NW_019775532.1:12354-69671 GCF_001039355.2 Lingula anatina
AATAATTGCAGGTAAAAAGAGACAAGGCACACATAATTGACCTACTGAATAAAAGGCCAAGTAATAAAGTTACAAAATGTATGTAGATTTTACAAAAGAAATGAAACAAATAACCAAAAACTTCTTGCGACAATGAATTGATTGCCCATAACAAAAAGAATTTTGAAGTACTGGGGGGAAAAAATAATGAGGGTTAAACATGAAATCAACATCAAATCTTAAGTATAACCAGGAATGAATTTGAGACCCATTTAAAGGACCCTTAATTTCCCAATCTTCTGACAGCCTAGCCCCAGTAATTATTCCTGGGGTTAGACCAGCCAATCCCAGGCTTGCCTCATCTCTTCCATCCATTTCTCTTCCTGGTCTCGGCGCCTCCAGTACTCCTCTTTCTGTTGCTGGCGCTTCATTTTTTCCTCTTGTATCTTGCGAACCCGGATGCTGGGTTTGATATCCACTTGGAGTTTGGGATCCACTTTTTTCTACAGATCAAACAAATTGACAGGGAAATGTGAGAAGATTATTAAAATGCACAAAAAATGATAACCCTTACATATTTCTAGTCCTCTGTTGTTGAAATTTCATCTTTTCTTTCTGCAGCTTCTTGAAGTTACGATTACTGGGCTTCACATCCACTTCCAACTTGGGATCTACTTTTTTCTAAAAAACATAAAGAGATCCCCTTCTAAACAGAAATAGTGAGTATCAAAAGGAAAGCACCCTTGTGGGACAGATCTGTGACCAGTCACCTCAAGCAGTTATCCACCTCGCGAGGCCTGTAAGAGAACAAACCTCAAACATGTGCTTACAAATTAGGTACAAAGCATAAAAAGAATACCAATCTATTAAAAATTCCAAAATGCGATAAGAAACTGGCACCTTACGTTCATTCTGTCAGAGTTAAAACATTAAAAGCATCATAAAATACAAGCAGTTGTAAATCTGAATTTAAGACATTAAGCACAAACCAGGAGTAGCAGCAAAACTTTAAATTAAGTAGGCATTTCAATTTTTATACATTTGATTAACAGACTGAATATGTGACTTGAAGTGCATAGCACTACATTTGTAAGAAAGTAACATGAAGTGTTATATTGTCAGTTGGTATCTCACCTTAGTAAAATGGCAAAATGCTTACGAAAGATATTAATTGGCACTTTGCCACAATCTACCTGAACTTGCACCTTGCCCATGTCATAAATTAAAATGTATATCAAAACTTCAAATGATACAATCCTTTATAAAACTTGAATTTATTTGGATAAATGCACCACAGTGTACTTATCACGCAAGTTCCCTTACAAAATCTTTACCTTGTACTGAAGGCGATGGCGTCTCCCCTTCATGTGCATTTCCTTGGCATTAGGATCATTAAACTTGCACTCGCACAACTTGCAGTTGAAACTAATAGTCTTGCCCTGTTCATTCTTCACTTCCTCAATGTACTCATGGCCTACTGGCTGGACATCCTTCTCTCCCAGGATGCTGGACAAACTAGCTGTGCTGGATTCTGTGGGTACTTCTTGCTTGGGTTCCATGACTGGCTCTGGCTTCACCTCCTCCATCTTTGTTCCTGTGGTCTTCAGTTGGCTCCCACCTAAAGTATGAAAATAAACTCATCAAAATTCCACCCAGAGGTCCCCAAAACGTTTTTACAGTTAGCTCAAAATTTGCACAGCATAAAAAACTTTACCCATTCTAAATTCACTTCAAGAAAAGAGCAAGGAATGCTTTGCCTCTAGACACTGACCTTTTTAATGCCAGAAAATTTGAACTTACCAACAAATGTTATCTTGGGCGTTGCCAGCACTTTTTTTGTTCCAGTGGCAGTGACAATAGTCTTGGTGACAGTTTTGGCAGAGGCTGTAGGGACAGGAGCTGCTGCCACTGCCGTAGCTTGGGAGGAAGTGACAACCTTCACAGTAGTGGCAGTGGTAGCATTCCCAGCACCAAGGGTAACCACTGTAGGTTCAGTAGAAGGAATTGGCTTTCCCAATTTTGTGTGCAGTTTTAATACCTGTAAAACAAAGATATATAATCATCATCAAGTTTTTTTAATCAATTTCAAGCTTCTGTGCAGCAAAGTGCCATGTAGCAAATACCACTCATCTTTATTTCCGATTTTCTAGATGGAATCTCTACTGCATCACCTATGTTATTTTTAATTGAAGACAGGCAATTAACACTCAGACTCACTTTCTGATGTTTGGCACCTCTAATGTGGGCAGCATAGGCATCAGCCCCAGTGCAGGCCACATCACAAAGCTCACAGCGGAGCTGGTTCTGACCAGGCCGGCCAGTGGGCTGAGTTGTACCCTTCATGGCAGCTTCCTTCTTCTTGTGCTTCTGTCCTTCCAAGTGCTCCCTGTAAGTCTGGAACACAAAGCAGGAATGCCTGTTGTTATAGGACTAACTTAATCTTACAAAAGCAATATAATTTTTTTCAACAGACAGTTTGCATTTCTCCTTTATTTGTCAGAGGGCCAGACCCACAGAAAACAAAATAATAATAATAAATATATTTTTTTTAAATGCAGGAAAGGACTCCAAAAATATCACCACTCTTGTCAATCAAAAGACTAACATACTGAAATCTGATCTTACCTGTGGTCCGGCACAGCTGATCTTACACACATCACAATAGTGCAGCTGTGGCTGTTTTGGAGGAACTTTCTTGTCCTTCTTCTGGAAGGTGGTTGTCGGCCCCTTCTTGTAGTATGTAGTCCCAGTCTTAGCTGCTTGCTGTTGCTGGTAGTAGTTGGTGGCTGCAGAGTAGAGAGCAGCATCATAGCCTGCTTGGAAAGGCAAACGATGAAAGATAATGATCTTCCATATCGCAATAAGAACTTCACTTCACCACCACCAACTTCTTATGTGTCACAAAAAATTTTTTTCTAATACAAATTGTTCTCCCACAAAATCCTTTTGAAATAAACCTAAGAATGCATGGGAAACTGTGACCCACTTACTGACAGAAAGAAACACATGTATTCTTAATACCTGAATATGTGGCCCCAGAAGTAGTGGTAGCATATGCTGGAGTGGAGGTGTATGAAGTCGTCGACTGTGTTGTCGTTGCACCAGATGCTGGGTACACATATGTGGATGCACTTTTCTGTGCAGATGTCTGTACACGGGGCTGACTAGCATATGTTGTGGCACCAGAGTAGGCTGGTTTACCTAATGAGAGAGTATAAGTGTTAACCAACTAGTATTCTATTTGCCATATAATATAGTTAAATATTTAAATAACGCAAGGAAAAAATTCAAATACGCTTGGGGAAAGTTCTATATGATGGAAAAATCGCAGATTATTGAAAAGGCTTTTATCTACTTTTTCATGAAAACTTACTAGTCTGATAATGAGTCTCTGTGGCTACAGTATATGCTGGCTGTGCTGCTGGCTGATAGTACGTCTTTGTTGTGTCATAAGTGGCAGCAGCCTACAAGGCAAGGGCATTGTAAACATGTTACAAAAGAACCAAGATAAAAAATATTATAAACAGTACATCTCTTACCATTTACTTCACAATTTCTCATTGAAGACTAGGCACCATGAATTCCATAAAAAAACATACAATTACTACACTAACTTATTTTCAATTAGCCGAAATGTATGTTGCTTTCAAGATTATGAGGTTCATTTTCACTACACCAGTCTTGTATTTCCTATTGTAAATGTACAAACACAATCTCACACCATAAAATAAAAGAGACCAGTTGAAACACATCCAATGACAACATAGGTGCAAGGCTACTAAATGGCATTCTGATGGTACTGAATCACACTGCTGACCTGTCTTTCTTTCTACTAAGCAGGAATCTACCTTACCACCATCCATTTATTTTCAATCATCAATCTTTACAATTCCAATTTATTTTATTCATTTTTGGGTTGCAGATAAGGTCTTAAACCCCAGTGGCAATTCTAGAAACCAAGTTTTAAAAAGGGGGGAGGAGCAGTTAAAATGATCTGCATCTTATGCCACTTTGATTTTCTCCCCAGTTACAAGCAAACTACACCTCAAATTCTTTTACAGGTCAATACAATTCAACAAACAATAAACAAGCTACTGTTTGTGTAAAATCTGTTGTTCTGTTTTCTGATGACTATTGCCCATGTTACATTGCACAGGCAAATGTTAACTAAATGATTATTATATTACATGATAGCCATCTACTCACCGGTACGACGGGTGTCAAGTTGTGATTGACCTGTAAATTGGGCTGCAGTTAGTAAAAAGATACAATCATTGGAGAGAAGAATCTCAAAGGGAATTTGAAATGAATAAACAATTGGCAAAAACTGACTGCTTTGTTGAAGTACCAAAGATCATTGAAACTGGACAATTCTTTCAAATTCCCTCTGAAAATTTGAAACTGCCATGATAATTATAACTAGACATTCCACATCTGTGATCACTCTGACATATTAATACAAAAGATGAGATTGTTTTTTTTTAATTCTCCAGATTTCCCATATACAATATTTATTAACTTTATCTATTATTAGAAACAGACTGTTTTCCAATAGACAATACTTCATAAACCACGAGTTTCAACTTCTTGATGACAGAGTGAGCTCAGAACAAGTCAATTATGACTCTATGTATCACCAGCTACTTCCATACCAAAAACTGAGTTGGCAAAAATATATAAACAGCCAATATTTTACATTCCTCATCTCTGCATTTGTTTGAGGACTAAATTTTTTTCAACATTGCAACATAAAGCACAACCACCCACCCAAATATTTAAAGTCAGACAATTAATATAATAATATAAAAAACCTTAACAGTGCAAAGAATACCCTAAAATAAAACCTAAAAAAGAGAAAAAGATCCTGACCCAATAATTTTACAATCCCAAAATCTTTTAGCTGGTGGTACAGAAAAGGCATTTTATAACACACTTTTCTAAACAGATATGTCAATCACTTAACTCACATTGCAGTATGCAAATACTAATCCTGATTAAGAGTGTTTCATTTCACTATTTGTACCCCAGTTGTTCAAAGTATAAGAAATGCATGTCTGATTCAAATGAGAAAAAGCTTGGACATATCTGATTAGAACTGCGCCCCTCTTCTTACGCATTTTGACTGATTTTCCCACATGATGTGAAGTGCTTCATCAAGATGATGTATTTCACACAAAATGTGCAAAAACAGGGGTTGCAGCATATTGTGAAAACAAAGGTAAATTACAAAGCTAGATGATAAAGAAGTACTCCTTGAATTCTGCAAAGTTCCTGTCCTCAAAAGGAAGGTACTTTAGCTGCAACATTTTAATGATCAAATCTTTAAAAGTTAAACAGAAAGCTTTTACCAAAACGTACTAGTCGTGAACTTTCTCATATTCTGCATCAAGAATCAACTATCCTGCATGTGTGTTACTTAAGCAAAGCTGAATTTACACAATCAACTGATGCCTTATTCTTGATAAAGAATATGATTAGGATGACGCATACAAATACCAGATATAAAGTACAAATGGCAAAAACTCTCTGGATCATTCGATTTACTGTATATTTCAAGAAGAATGTTGGTGCAAGGCAAGTTAAAAGATATTTCAAAGCCCAATTACATATAAGAAAACCACTTGTACACTGACATTTTGAAGAGTATTAGCGAGTGCAGAATAAAGGAGTCCTTTTCAAATTCTACTTCTAATTGTATTCCGTTTTAAAACCATTCACTTATCCATGCAAAACAATGGACTCTATATTAAAGACTGCAAGAATGTACACTTGAATAAAAAGCACAAGAATTGGTTTTTACATTAACTATTACCGGAGTCCTTGTAGCATAGGCATACTGAGTTGTGGCTGCAGTCTGATAGGTTTCATAGGTAGGCCTGGGCGTAGCTGCAGTGGCATAAGCAGCTGGAGCAGCCTGATGGACATAAGCAGTTTGTGCTGCAGGATAGGCTGCTGGCTGTGCCCTAAATAAAGAATTCAATTTAAATAAGATATACTTGTGGATTTATCTTACTTCACCTTAAACAAGAGGAAGCGATGAGATTACTTGTCTTTATGTTTGTTTGATAGCAAGTTCTTAAAAGGTACAATTTATTGGATTCTCAATGGTGGTTGTTGTAAATGTTATTTTCTACTTCAGAAGGTTTTATCATTGTTCAACGGCATATCGCATTTCTTTAAAATACAATGCATACTCATATGGAATTTAGTTTGTGTGAACTCAATAGTTCGATGAGCAGTTGGTCATAGAAAATTGCTCAGGCTTATCACATTCTCATTTTTTCTATCCTCCCACGCCTCAATTTTTTCTCATTCCGTTATTACTGGTGTCGGTCGGTTTGCAGTCACTAATCTACATAAAGGATGCAAACATGCGCATAGTCGAGTTAGTTTACATGGGGCTGCAAAACATGAATTCTAAAACAAATTTGTATCATCACCGACGGTAAGTACAAAGAACGTCCTTTACCGTCGGCTAATTCCGATTTTGGTAAGGTAGCCATCTTGAATTTTTAAAGAGTAGGTAAATAAAGGAAAACGACATTTGACGTTCCAGGCATATTATTATCTAAAATGAACCGATCTCACTTCATCAGAAACACACTAACTTTTGCCCTGATATGTACTTTTTATGCACTGACTTACGTATAATGCGTGGCACCTTGTGTAAATCCAAAATAATTGTTCGCCATTTTCACTCCACGCCGCTGTGAAATGACATGTGCTTCATTACCATACGGACATACCCGAATGATAAATTTATGTTTAAAATGATGCTAATAAATATTATATGAATAGTGTGTTAAATTGGATAAATGAAATACTACATTATTACTATTTTGATTTATATTCCTTACATGCTCTAAACTCAAAAGTTTAGGACGGAAACATCCGAACACACCAGTACACACCGCTAGTGTGTACACACTGTAAGGGTAAACACGAAGTTTTAGGCCCGTTAACACTCTTATTCGAAAGCACCATTTGAATCAACAGACACAAAAACACCATGATAACTGAAAGATCAGCTAATATTTCTGTCATATGATGTGGAAAGAATGCTGAAGTCCAAGAGGGGGAAGTTTGGGGGGGGGGGGGAGAGTGAGCAAAGTTCAAGGTCAGCTGAGAAGTCAGTAACAAGGAACCTTCCTGAGTAACAGAAGTTAAAAACCCACGGAGTGTCTCAGATAACCTCCTAGAGTAAGTTGACTTTTGCTTGATCCCAAAGGGCGTTTTTATTTAGATAAACTGCACTTTCCTTTGAAAAAAAAGGTCGACTTAAAAATGGAAAATAACTGGGGAACGACATTTCCTCCTTCTATAATAAAACTATACATTGGATATGGTGTAGCTATATGGTGGGTTTGTATAGATGTCGGTTTTATTCTGCCACCGAGTTCCAGTTAAAAATATTATTTCAAACAAAATCCAAACACTAGTACATGTATAACTCATAAGAGTGAAACTTCTCGCAAAAATTATTATCATAAGTAACGTTTAATATCACAAAGTTGAGGTAACATTGCAATTCCAAAATTGTTTTAAGGTTTTGCCTTAATCCATAGATCTAAAGTACTTTGTTAAAATCAAATTCCAGGACTAGAAGAAATTTTCAACATGTTATCCACAAAAAAGAAGGATTCTGGCAGCAATCTGATTGAAGAAGAAAATGATGAGAGTGAGAAAGAGGTTGAAAAAGAAAATGAAAGTAAAGAAGAAAATGAAACACCGACAGCTAATGGTGAAAATCAAGCTGATGTAGATAATGAAGGAATAACCATAGTCGTCCCTACTTTAGGAAGTATCAATGCAGGAGGAGATGCAAAGAACAAAGACACAAATGGAGACATAAAAGCTACAAAGGTGATAATTGAAATATGATAAATTGCATTTTGCGCATTTAACCAAATTAATAAAAACTGTGTTCCCTATTATCTTCCAAATTATAGAAGTGATAAATAGCAGTAATAGTCTAGCAGAAATTATTGTAGTATGATGATATTTGTCCTATGCCAATAATTGTCAGTCAAGTAAGTTCATTTCAGAAAAAAGTAATTGCTAGTAGCAATCCAATATTTATTGTAAGTGACCTTTCCATCATTAGGCAGGGTGCAACAGTTTGGACACCAGTCCTGTGGCATACTGGTTTTTGATTACAAATCTGCATGGTGATGCATATGTGGAGCTTGTTGATGAAGTACTAGCTATATTTACACTCCACCCCTGTGTACACTTGTTTTATGACTGCACTTGAAAGGGCCATGAAATTTGAACCACAGTTATAAATAATTGGCTTTGTTCTAGTATGAAGCGTGGATGCATTTGAATAAATGTGAGTGGGCAATGCCACAGTGTGTAAATGATGGCCTTCACCAGCATCACATACAAAGTTGCAAAAAATATTTAAAAACCTATGCAAAAATTATCCATAAGAGGGGAAGCATTTTTTTCTTTGAGGAAAACCTGCATTGTTTTAGAATGTTTTATAATGAATTATTTTTACTGATAAAACTAAATGGATCCACTTGACAATGTATTTTCCAAAATAAAGAAAAAAGGGGAAATGTTCTATTGAATTTAAAGTTGTCAAGACAGTTTCATTTCTTTTCCTACTTTTTCTCAGCATCCCACATCAATATTACTAATCTCATCAATTTAAATGATTGGATTTTTATTCATGTTTTTATTTTTCTACTCAGTTGAAAGAATTGCAATTTTTTGCCATTTGTAGCACTCATGATTGATCAAATAATAGTTTTGATTTTTCCAGTTGTCATAAAAAGATGTTGTAAACATGAGCCAGTAGAACTTGAAGCTATTCAACAAATATAGATTACTATGCTTTGTGATTATAACATTATTTTGACAACATATTGCTTCCTTTGATTTGTCACTTTTAAAACAATTAAAAGGCTTTTTATATTTTTACTTTATAGGAGTCACCTAAGTCAGCAAAACCAAGAAAAAAGCGTGAATATAAACTCAAGGCATTTGTGGGAATTCTGTTTGTATTTATAGTGATTGCAGTGATCCTCATTTACCACTTTTATCATGAACAACAGTACCTTATTGAGATTGGCCGCAAAATTCGCTTTCAGGAAGACACTAGGGTTTTACACATTGATCGGATCAATGTAAATGAAGACAATGTAAGAGATGACATTCTTTTGGGAAATCTTGGTTTGAATATTCCATACCATTCCCTGCCAAGTAAATGTTCTTTAGAAGAAGATAAAACCACAGAACTATGTTTGAAGTGGAAATACTATGCAAGGCTAGAAATCAAATATGAAGTTTTAGGAGGAAACAAATGCTACAATATTTCATGGGAAGGGCTGAATCCACTCCATGAGCCTAAAGACTGCTTTAACTTAGACAGTGGGCATTGGTATGGTATGGGTGAGCTTGACCCCCAGATGTGGCCACTAGAGAAAAAGCATATAAAACTTTCACCTTTCCTATCAGGAAGGAATAGACTTGGGGACCGTTTTGGACAGGTATTAGAACGTTACCTGTTACAGTCACAGGGAGCTGTTTTGGTTGTTGACTATGATGTCCCTTTGCACGTTAGTCTGAATCAAAACAATGATAGCAAACTTTGCCTCCATGGCCGCTTCCAAGATTCCCCATTTCCAGAAATCAATAGAACCAGAACAGACACAAATTTTCTCAGGTACAGGATATGTGTTGGTCATAATGCAAGGAAGGTGCAGGAGTTTGCACTGCAGTCACTACTACCCACACCAAGAAGCAATAATAACTATAATATACTCAAACCCATGATTGACAATCCTGTGTGGACAATGACACACAGAGGTGAGCTTAAACAGGATAAAGTGCTTGACTTTGCGAGAAAAATCAAAGAAAATGATTTTCATAGCAGCTACTTAGAAATCAGTGACCACTGGCAAGCAGTGCATGGGGACTTGATTTTTGATACCTCCAAATTCCCAAACATCTCAATGCTATCTGGGCAACTAAAAACTATGGGCTTTAAGTTGGCCTTGTGGATCCACCCATTTGTGAATGTGGAGTCAAAAGCATTTGTTGAAGGAGTTTTTAAAAATTACTGGGTGCGTGGCCCAAATAACCAGGTCAGTGGCTTAACCCTTTCCCATGATGATGAGGTGGCTGCCGTGTTAGACCCTACAAATGGGGATGCTACTGCATGGTTTCAGCAGAAGCTGGGAGACCTTGCACAGACCTATGGAATAGACTCTTTTACCTTTGGGGGCAAGGGATTGCTCCCTGCTAGTCCAACATTTGAGAATCCTTTGAGTGATATTGATTACTATACAAAGCTGTATGCAGACATGGTGGCCGCCTTAAATATGCCAGTACAGCTGGAGGCTGCCTCTAGATCACAGCATTTGCCAATTGTTATAAAAATGTTTGGAAGACAAACAAATTGGGGCTATAACTTTGGCCTCAAAAGTGTCATCCCTACAGCTCTAGCTTTATCTGTGTTGGGTTATTCTTTTGTAATCCCTGGGATTATTGGGGGAAATGCTGATCTAAATACCATGGATAAAGAATTGTATATCAGGTGGATGGAGGTAGCAGCATTTATGCCTGTGATGGAATTTTCTGTTGCTCCTTGGGAGTTGGATCCTGAGACAGTGATTATTGCTAAGGATATGATCAATAAGCATAAGACTGTCGTTGTACCTAGAATCCAATCATATTTATTTGATTTGAATTGTTCTCAAATATGCCCTCCAATTATCCAACCCCTGTGGTGGATTGCTCCAGATGATGACACTGCACAGACAATTGATTCTGAGTTTCTTGTAGGGGAGACCCTCCTTGTTGCCCCAATTTTAGAAAAGTCAAAAAAGACCAGGGACATCTACTTTCCAAAGGGAATCTGGAGAGATGAAATTCAAAGAAATTCCATAACCGGTCCAAAGTGGATGAAAAACTATCTTGTAGAGTTGAATCAGATTGCATATTTTACAATGGTTTCTTGAAACGTGACCTACATCAAAAATTCTAATTTTTATTAAAATAAGCCTAGATCTAAGTAATTGCTTTGAATCGCCCTTTTACACTTGCTGCTATTGGACACCACTAGCACTAATGGGGAAGATGGTACTATCTACCCTGCCATAGTAAACTGTTTTATATAACATTAGAATATTTCAGAAACTTTATACTTGATGACCATTGCCTGCTATCAGACTCATTGGAGCATGTGTTCTTCACAGCTGAGGGTCCACAGTAAAAAGAAGTAATGTTTAATATCACTTGGGACCCTACTAGTAGATATCCCAGAGTGGGGTCTGTTTGTACACATACTGTACATCAACCATGACAGAAATGACCAATGTGCAATTAGTTCAGGCAAGAAAAATCCTACATGAATTACAGCGATGCTGACATTTTAACACTTTGAATAGGTGGATTGAATCTAATTTAAATGCATTTTTTTTTTGAAAAGTATGCACATTTCAACCCCTAGTTTGTAAAATTAAGATTGCAATCATCAGAATGAATTGGCAGAAATCAAGATTTTCTATTATGATATGAAAAACTTGCTCATTTTTGCAATTTATTAGATAAAATTAGGATATGCCAGTTTATTTATGTATCAAAAAAATTATATGCATTTCCCCTTTTTATACTGATAAGTGATAGGTTTTTTGTAACTTGTTATTGTTATTTGAGTGAAATCGGAACACGCAGCTGCTATTTTTTGAAAAAAATATGCACAAAGTGCTAAGTTATGTTATTTTATTGTTAGTCATAATATTTAATGATTATTAAGTGTTTGCATTTTTTGTAATTGTTTTATAAATATAAGTGAAATATCTCAATCATTGTACTAATGATGGTGTACTGTGTTAATTGCCATTTTAACAGCTGAGATTGAATAAATACATCATATATTTTCAAATTGTTTTCTCATTTGGTTTATATATCTACATTATGTGACAAAAAAACCTTTCAGTGTAACATTCATGTAATTAAAAGTTGATATTCGTTTCAAATGAAAATTGCCAAGTAACTCTAGTTTCTTCTTTGACTAATACATGATGAAGGCCAAAAGAATTGCAAACCTAAATGTGGCATGTTTAATGCTGTTCCTACTACTGCCCTGAGATGACTGATATTTCATGTGTCACTGCTGTTAAATTATTATTGCAATTGAAATTAATGAGATAATTTTATTCTGGAAATACTGGCAGTTAAATGTACTGAAATTTTATTTCCGTAATGAAATACTTCAAATGAAGATTGATATTATTTTGCTTTCCAAGTACTAATAAGCTGACACAAGGCTCACACAGTTAGTTAGAAAGTACTGGCTCTGAAAAACTTGAAATTGCTACAGCAATGATCACTCTTTTTCAACAAGGGCCATAAAAATGCATGCACATTGAAAATGGCAGAAAACCTTCTAAAATATGAAAATATAACAAGAAGCAAAACTTACAAACATGTAAACATATGAAACTATATACATACATTGATGTCTCAATATGGTTGCATTCTGAACAGATGATCCTCAGATCTACTGGTCTGCGGATCAAATATGGTGGAATCTACATGAAAGCAAGACTGTCTAATCCTTTAATGGTCTTCCTGCCTCCACAGGGATTATATTTGGCTTCGAGGTTTAATTGCTAGGCCCATCAAGGGAAGGCGGGTATGGAGGTGGGGAGACCATTACGGGATTAGGCAGTCTTGCTTTCATGTAGGGTATGCCATGTTTGATCCACGGACCAGTAAATCCGAATATATCACCTGTTGTGAATCAGGGGCGGATTGAGGCTGTCTTCTGGGTCTTCCAGAAGACGGTCAAATTTCAAAGTTTACATTGATGAGTACCTAATTTTTTCTGTCGGAAGACGGTAAAAAAATGGAGGATGGATCAACAAAGATAATGTGGAAGACTGTCAGAAAATATCTCTGGATCCGCCCCTGTGAATGCCACCTATGATAATATATAAGCAGCAGTGCTTGCAGCAAATCATGCTATTGTCTGAAAACAATTGGCAAAAGCAACTGGCAAAGATGGGGAGGGGATCATCCCCCCATGCAATATTGGGTGACTGTGGGCATAGTCTACATAATTCTATGATTCTTTGAACTCCACAGACCTGTGTAGATCTCCCTTATTAATAAATCTCATTAGTAAATGAAATAGCAAACATTGTTACAAGCAAATAAATTAAACAGTTGGCATATTATGGGACTAAAGGCACTTATGCTCTGCAAATTAGTCTTGGTTCAGGTTAAACTGGTTTTCAACCATAAAATGCTTTAAATATTCATGAACTCCCTGTCATCATGTACATCAATATTCTTATCTCACAGACAGAATAACACACAAAATTTGTAACTCCAGGGAGTTCACTCAGTACACAGCATTCTGTAGCAGCTTGTATGACAAAGACATTAAGTAGTCTGCATGTGAGAAACAAATTTTCTTTACTGTTCAGTACATGTGGGAACATATTTAACTTCACAGTTAAATATTTAACTTCAAAGATTTTCCAAAATAATAGGCCTAATTCATGTCTTCTTCTTGTCACTGTAAATCTCTTTCAAAGAAACCACTAATTTCAGCACAGGGGTGACTAAAGCAGTTACAATCGGAAGGCTGTAGTATTGTAAATAGTAGGTTACATCCCGCACAGAAAGTATTCCCATAATGTTTAGTACACCTTGCGATGTTGGTGGAAAACAGTGCATACTCCAGTATTGAAGGACTACTTGAAGTTTACCTAGATCCAGGTCAGTTGGAATGAGTTGGCCCTGAAATAATAAGTAAATAAAGTTAATTGCTATTTTGTCAACGTGGATCGCTTGCTTTCTCATCCAGGAGTCCAATTTAAGGCTAGAGTTCCGAATTTTAGGGTCCTAGATCCCTTCAATTTCAAATTTTCTGACATAACAAGACAAAGAACAGACAAATAGAGCAAAATGAACAATCAGGTAGACAACCTGATGTAAATATGCCCCTCATCTTGTCTATAAAATTATATGGTTCTCATAAAATGCTAAAAGTATCAAAAGTTTCTAATTACCAATTCCTTCATAAGCATATGGACATTGCTTTCTACAGCCAGTTCAACCCTCAGAGCATAGATCAACAGCTTTAACATTAGTAGAGTCCAGGTAGCAGTTACTGTCAGAAGGGAAACCCTGAAGGAAAGTCATAACATGCTACAGAAAACTGAAATGAACACTCATAACATATTGACAAGTAACAAAAAATCTTAATGTAAAGAATCACAGCTTTTCTGACTTTTAATTTCAAATCTTATATTTACAAAGCTAATGAACTGGTGTGCAAGCATGAAGTTTTATATCCAGATCTGTTCTTTCTAGAAATCATTGACACTTCAGCATGATAATGCCTTTTTTCTTCACTGATAACCATTACAAACTCACCATTTCTTAATTCTTCTTGGTGTCAATTTGCTTTTCGCAACCATGTTGTCCATCAAATAATACAGCAATATTCCTATCCCACAGACATAGAGTAACACACATAATTTGTAACTCCACGGAGTGTCCATTAGGGATATAGCAAAGGAGTCTTGAATCTCTGCCTAAACATAAAAAAACGAAAAAAATATTTCCTGTGTTAGCATATGTATGTTTTGGCTTTAAAATACATGTAATACAGATAATTCAATACAATTGTGTTTTTGTATTTCTGCTTTGCCTAAAATGAATTTAAAATAACCTACTTGCACACAATATTTGCAAATAGGATTAACATAAGTGCACTGCTAATGTTAGTATGTATGCTTCCGGAATCGCACAATTTGGTGTATCTCTATTTCCCACAGTTACTTACTAAAAGTCTTCCGTAACTCGTATGCCACTTAAGCACACTTGCAGTAAAGCTATAATTGTCTTTATTAACAACTAGAGGGTGCTGACTATAGAATTCATGCAGTTCTCTGTCATAGTATTTCAGTCTTTGTAACTCTGAACCTGAAACAAAGGAGGGTGTAGATCATTTTATCCTAGAAACATGTCACATTTTATTAATTAGTGACTTCATACATAAGCACATTTTTGTTTCTTTTATCAAAAAGACATGAAAGTATAATTCTATAAAATCAATGACTTCAAAATAAAACATCTGATGCTTCATTTAATTTGATTAAAAAATGTCTACTCTTAGAAACATATTTGGTACTTTAATGTAAAAAGGCCTTATTTAAGCATCAACTCTTTAGACTGGGTTTTCATTATACTTAGATTGATCTAACAGAATCAATCCCTTTCCGAGGGGTTTCTTGCTTAATTGTTTTCAGCTTGAGCAGCTTAAATGTCTAGCACGCCTACTGAAACTGCTAAAGGATAATTAGTTACCTCCTAGCAGCTTCAGGGGTGACAGACATCTAAGCCACTTAAGTTGATTGCAATTTAGTGCGAATCCCCTCAGAGATAGATCAATCCACAGTTAGTTCGATAGGGTCTGGGAATGGTCCCTTAGTGTGATTTCTTACCATGCAAAAAATAAAAAAGCACCACAGTTGAAGTGAACAATCCAATGCACACTGCCAGGAGCTGCAAGGTTTCACCTTGGGTCAATCTCATAGTTTCCATCTGAGGCCACATGCTTACCCCTCCCCCTACATTCAGATTGTCAATTTTATCTTTGGCCACTTGGTGCTTCCGAATGAGAGATTGCTGGCGTGCCTTTATACAGGCTGAAATTTTGTTAAATATGTATTCATCAAATGTGCACACTTCAAAGTGTTAAAATATGTGTAAAACAATATGAACAAGGGTGTAACAAATACCATCAAACAATCAGGCACCACAATAAAAAATACATAACATGTTACATGTAACTGTAACCTGTAACTATTTTTTGAAAATATATGGCCATTAGAAAAGTTAAATATTAAAATAATCCACAAAAGAATATGCTACAATACATGACATTTAGTTGTAATAAAGTTTCAATATATATTAATCAATTTAAAAATGATATGCCTCAGCTGCCTGACCTGGTGTTTTCCTTAACCTTGCCAATCCAGGACTAGTTTTGTCTTCCACTTCTGCTGGTGTATCTGAGAGCCTTTCTTCCAACCTTTGTCTAATGTTATATAGTGTCCCATGTATAGGAGTAAATGGGGGTCTTAATTTGACTTTAGTGTTACTATTTGTAGTGCCTGGGGTATCATTTTCTTCATTCTCATTCTTTGCAGATTGCACTCGCCCAATAATTTTGCACTTGGTAATTGCTGACATTTTCAGTGTTGAAATATTTCCCTAAAATTGTTTACAGCTAATTTACACATCTGTAAATTAAGATACTTATTTTTATGTATTGCAATGAGATAAATTGATTTATCATGAAAATAAAATGAAAAAAAAAATTAACTTGCATATGAAGCAATTCAAGGGTGCCCATTTAATCCCCTTTCATTGAAGCGTCTCTGTACCATAACTTTGTATCATGCCATTAATATCACTTCAAAATTTGCAAAAAAATCTGTTTCTGTTTATTCACTTTTTTCATCACTGCATTACTCGTGACATTAACTCGTAGATCTAAGTTTCATCCAAAGAAGGCTACGGCAAAGGGTGTTGTGTTCAATTATAGATTGATTGCATTTACCTGGATCAGTGTGTTACGTGAAAATACTTGCATAAGACATACCAGTTTTTTAAACCAGTTTTCATCATGCAGGACTTAGGTCAAATCTGAATTCTCAGCATCTTTAAATTTGCAAGACTTTCAAACCTGCCGCTCCTGACTTAACTTCCTGCCGACTTGCATGATGGGTAATTTTTGACTCGTTCCTTATTAATTGAAATGAGTGTAATGAGATATTTTTAATATATCTAAATGTACAGTAAAATTTTGAGTACTTACTAAATAAATAAAACCTGTTTTATTGATTATTAAAAGTAAAAAATACATTTTTTGCTTTTACAAGGGTGGAGACGCTTTTATTCCGGTGTATTTAACCTCAGAACTAGGCTGGATACTTGGCGGAAATTTTATGTTATGCAGCTGAAAGTTGAAAAACAAATGATGCAAATGACAAATGAATGACATTTTAATGTTATGTGTTGAAGATATTTAAGTATTACGAGCACGTTCTATTCTATTGAAAATAGTGTCGAAATGTCTTCACCAGAACAGTCGGAAGAAGAAATATCGTTGAGCGCAGATGAAATAATTCTTCAGTTACAAAAAACCAGGGAATGGCTAAATACTGTGATGGTAGATTACCACGCAAAACTTGAAAGTGGTATGTAGTTGAAAAATCCCCTCTCCTCTTCAGTTAATTATTTTTGCATTATTTTGCTTTAGTAGAAATGAAAGTGTCAAACACATGTCCTTTATTGTAGTTTTTACTGTCAAATTTTATCAACGTACGGTAGAATCATTAAAATTTAACGCAATTGTTTTATCATTTGGATTTTATCCACAGCAAAAGACAGTGCCAGACCAGGAAATAACATTGACCAGATTCAAGAGAGGTATGAAAATATTTTTTAAAGTCGGAATGGTTGTGTAGATCGTACATGTAATCAAAGAATAAGAGTCATTTGATGTATGTGGAGAAATATTAAAAACTGCCCACTCTTCTTCTGTCTGAGATTCAAAGCGGTTGACTTTTATAAATATATAGCAGAAAAATAATTTCATTAAAAACTTTATATACACAAATGCTTATAGATTACATCAAACAGATATTTAAGAAAAGTATTGTGGTTTCGATCGCTGGTAAAAGAAAAAGCTTTCCAACATCATGCGGTGTAGATACAGTATATGGAAAATATGATGGACTCTTGTTTGTAAGCACATTTCAAATTGCTTTCCAGGATAACTGAATTGCAGAAGGAACTGTTGGATGCCTCAACTAACCTCAAACAAAAGGAACAGATTGTTAAAAGGTTTGTCCAGTTATTGTCCTCTAATATAAATTATGATTTGATATCTGTTGGTATTCTTCGATAAAAGATTTTTAAACTAGAAAAATGCTGCTCCTTGTGACATATACTGTCTTTTATTAGAATATCAGTGCATTTAATATCATTAAACAAATGTCCATGTTTTTACAACCATCTGCCATCTTTCAGAATGCAGTTAGGAGAATGTTTATCACAGAACTTGCTCTCTGCATGTGATGGGGATCAAGGTGCTGGAGATTTAGTTACCAGAAACAAAGAGACAGAGTAAGTTGTAAGGTCTGAATGTGAGCCATGCATTAGATGTGTACAGTATATACAATGAGAAAAAATATTTTATATAATTTTTTTCCCGTTTTTTAGTGTTTGGTCACATTGCCTACTGTCATAGCTTGACTCTGCCGTTTTTAGATTGTATCAGTATTTGTCGGTGTATACAGATACAGATAATATTTTTGAATTTGTAATTATGTCATTGTTTGCAGATCCCTTTTGCCTCTTGTACAAAGGCAGATGGAATTGGTAACCAAGATTTTAGGCATCCACAAAGTGAGTGTGATGTTTAAGATGTCTATGCATAAAAAATTATAGCTGTCTTTACTTACTCTTTCCTCACTGATATTTCAACATAAATGTTGACTTGTAACCAAACATACTAAGTAGGTATTTTAGCGATGGACAAGAAGTGTGAAAAAGACTACATTTACCACAGCTATGTGATTGAGAATGTTTATATATTTTTATTTATGTTCAAAAGTGTCACTTACAACATATTAAAGGCTTTCTTTATATATAATATTTAGGCTATGCAGACCATGCATGTAACTGTCGGATGCTATCAAAAGGATCGCCTGCAAATGATGAAACAGTGCAGAGAGCTGCTTGCCCAAGCAGAAAAACAGAATGAAGAGAAACAACAAAGGGGTGCAGATTTTCAACAAAATGAGGAAATACAGGAGTAAGCATTTAATTGTGTCACTTATGTCATAAATTTTGGAATGAATTCAACTACTTATATATTGTGTATTTTTATTGTAATTCACTAAACAGGCCTGTAGCCAGCAATTTTAAAAGGTGGGGGTCTGAAAAAGTGGACCTTTGTATCCTCTTAGTTGACCCAACTTGGAAAATAACATAGAATCTTAACTAAATTTTGATGCAGAGCAGATGTTTTCCCTCAAAAAGTGTGGCTCTTTCTACATTTCCCCCCCCCCCCCCCCCCCTCCCCCCATCGCCTACGGACCTGTTATAGTGTATACACTGACATTTTTCAAACATCTCAGGCATGTTATGGAATTAGCTACATTTGAAATGTAAGTTTTTTATTAGCCTATTGTGTGTGTTCAACAACTTTGGTTATGCTGTTATGGTCAATTATTGATTTTTTCATGACACTTTTTTGTTTGTTTCAGTGCTAAGCGTAGTTTAGAAGAGGAATGCAGTAAGATAGAAATGCAACGCCACGTTTTGCAGGGACTTATACTTGGCAGTGGAATACACTGGGCAGAAGATGAAAAATTGAAAAAACTGGTCATAAGTTTAGGACAACCATTAGATTTATAAGACTTTTGACAGCAATATTTAATTGTGACATGCAAGACGCTTCTTTTTTTTTCTTTTTTCATAAAATTAAAAATTTAACATTTTAAGGAATTGACTGAAAAAGAATCTGTTCTGACGTGGGCATTTCTCACTGTAGTCAGCTGTGCTCAGCTAAACCAGATAATTTCCTGATTCATAAAGTATCTTCCCCTAGATATGGTAAACAAAGAAAAATGTCAAGTGTTTTATGTATTGTTAATGCAGAGTCGCATAAGACAAGGTTAAAAGTTAAAGATATCGTAAGTTGCAACCTTTGGAGAATACACATAATAATAATGATAATATGTATTTATTTGCGACTTAAAAAGTTGGATTTTACAATAAAAACAAATAGTGGTGAGATGCACAATCCTAAAATATACTTGTAAGTGTTAAAATGATTCGATACACATTAAAACTTCATAAAAGCCTCAGTTCTTAAAATTTGATAAAGCCCATGGGATAAAAGCTTTGGATGATCGTTCAGTCCTCAGTTTTGGCACAGTGAACTTATAAACCTGGCGCAAAGTGTAAGAACTTTCATTTATCTCTGGTAGCAAATGATGGATTTTGTGTCCTTTGGAGTACATGTCATGCAATAATGTTTTAGATAGTTCATCTCTTCTACAAACAAGAGTGATGAGTTTACACGTTTCAAGTGCTACATCATAGGGCAGCTCTGGGAATATAATCTTACATGCTCTTATCTGGATGTATTCAATTTTATCAACTTGTTGTTGTGTTAGACCTGGGTGCCACACCTGACATGCATATTCTATTGTAGGTCTGATTACTGATGTGTAAAAGCTTACAAGTTCATTGGTTGGAATGCCCGCTCTTTTCAAAAGTTTAAGATTGTGTAGCCTTTTACTTGCTTTTTAACAAATATTACAGATGTGACCTTCCCAGCTCATATCACTACTGATCCTTACCCTTAAAAGGCAGCAGACCCCACTCTCTCAATTCTTTGATTATCTACTAGTAAGGGTGTAGTTTTGTGTCCTTTTTTTGGAGAAATCAAATATGATCTCTTTGGTCTTGGTAGTATTTATTGTTAGTTTATTAGCATGGGTCCAGAGAGTGAGTTCTGTTGTTGCATCAGGGAGATTGTCCTGCAGTTCGGTATTCCCGTAGCTTAGAAATGTGGTGTCATCTACATGTACATATTTGAATGTGTCACATTTGGTGCTCAGATCGTTAATCATAATGACAAATAAAATTGGACCAAGTTTTGTGCCTTGTGGTACACCTGCATTAATGTGTTGCCAGTCTGATTGTGAGCAAATAGAAAAATCAAACCTGTACCACATGTTCTTTCATCTTCAGTGATTGTTGGATAGAGGGCACTGTCAAAATCGTTTTTGTTCTACTTGGAAGAATCCCTATTGACTATAAAATGTAATTTCTTTTTCCCCAGATATATAGTTCTTACTTAATTTATTTTACATTTACTTACTTAACTTGTTCTATAAGACGGGTTTTCTTACAACCTCACATGAACGTTGCATAAATGCTTTGTGTTGAGGTAAACACGTGAAAATTAATTGGAGTCTAGATGCATTCTTCAAATTCTACGACTACTCTGTGCTCTGGTCGGGTCGACGCCACATAATGAAAGAGTCATTAAAATGTCACTGTGGTTTCATCTTGTTGAGACGATCGATACAGTGGCCTTGCTCATACGTCGTCTTATGCTATTCTATCTTGTCTATTGCGTTCTGCCTATGCAAAAAATTATTTACAGTTATATCTTTTTATGGGGGGGGGGTTAAAGGGATTGAAGGCTGTGTTAACATTCTATTGACAATTTATCTGCTAAAAATTATCACCGTAGGTCGGATGCTACCCTTATCTAACAAAACTATTAGACGTAACTATTTGCTACGCGGTGCATGGATTGAGCTTCTCATTAATTATTAAACAGTACTCACATTTGAAGAAACTACAATCAGAATGGGTAACATTTTTGGAATACTGTATAAAAGTTTTTTTTTATTTTCACATTGACATTATGTATCTTCTAGAAGCTATGTTAGTTGTGATGTCGAAAGAAGGTAATGGTTTTTGATTATTTGGATACGGAGTTTGGAATGAATAAGTGACCCAGGGCAATGAAGGGAGAATATCACAAGTACGATATATGCTCATTTCATGATGTATTTGCACGAATTCTCTCCTGAGCCTGTAAGTCGATATATCATTGATGGGAAATATCTTCGACATGATAAAATTAGTCCAATACGAACTGTAGCTCTTATAATTCAATAAGGTCCTTAACATTCACAACCACTTAAAACCGAAAAGACTGAATTCTTAAACATGAAGTTCAAATGTATTGTTTGGTCTCGAATTCGAAAACAGTAATGGAACAGTTGTAATGGAAAATTTATTTTGAATTCCCCCAAAGGTGTCCTCTGATACTCTGACAACTTTTCACCTATATACTGCACGTGGTCAGGAACCTTTTAATGTACCTAAATGCAACTTTAAGTCCTCTAAAGACAAGTTTCTTGATATATCGATAAACCCCCCAACTTTTCCAACCAACTGATCTTAATTTCTTTTGAAACTCTTTTTCTCTGTTGCCAATTTAATTCCGAGAAGTTACGTGTTGTTGCACACGATCTCTTGTGTACTTTATTTTGATTACCATGAAGTTGCTAAAAAAACCATATGCGTAGCGTTAATTACAAAATGTTTGTCTTGAATCCGATCCACCTATGAAATAGGCCAGTGGGTATTCTCAGAATCCGAGCGCAGCCAATCTTACCTGGAATACCTAGAATTATTAAATAAAAAACTTTTCGCGTGCCAAAAAATCCGATTCCCAACGTGATCAGGTATAATAATTAAGATGCGATTCCTCGCTCTTTCCTGTTCTTTACACGCGAGGTGAACGTTACCGCCGGCCACAGTAATTAAACGGCTTGTCAATACAGTGATTTTCCTTGAAGGCAATAATGAAGGATGCAATAAAACCTCACAATAACCGCTTGTGTCAGTGAGGAGATCGATCACACGCCATTGTGAACGTGAGGCAGGATATGGCGGATTAACGTCAGTGCTTCGAAATTCCATCGTATCAACAGGTATCTGTTCTGTTGCCTGTATCGAACTTAAGCAATAAAGCAAGCTATTTTAGATATTGATGATCGAAGATGAATGGCGCCCTTTTTGTCCTTTGTCCTTAGATTCACCCGCGAAACAATGATAGATGTACTGAGATCAAGGGTAATAGGCGCACTTGATAGTTAAACGCGTGGCTTGGGTTTTCGCTCATGAGATCACGTCCTTTAATCAAGCATAGGAAGTCATACGGGTTTTATGTACCTGGGGCGTTACCCGCTCCACAGAAATTGTGTCTGTGTACATTCTCAGAAAATAAAACCGTGAAAGGAAATTCGCTGCTATGTGAGAGGTTTGGGAGGGCACAGGAGCTAGAGGGAAGCGGCTTGACATTGTAGAAAACAATTAGTCATTTAATTGTAAGTTTTATGCTGTCAATATTCTTGACACATGTAGCTTGTAATGTCCCCATTCATTTCTTACCTTACAGTCACTAGTTGTGATTAGTTGATGGTTTTATAGTAGCAAAGAAGAAAACAATGGAGTATAAATCTGTTTCAAGGAGATTGCACCTGGACACTTTCAGCTGTTGACCTATCTCGTCAGATAATTGTGTTAGTTATTGCCATTTACGTGGAAAATTGCAATTTATACAAATTGCATGGACTTTTACGAGAAAAAGACACAGTCCAATAAAGTCTTCCTGAAAAAAACGAAATATTTTGTCAGCACCGGTACTAAATCTGAACAATTAAGCTTTACAGTGACAGAGACTCTTCAGATCTTTCAAAGACAGTGTTCCTCAAAGCTAGGCTCGGCCTTGATTACTATTTTTGTTTATGGTGAATCCTGTTATTTTACCCAGACCAGCTGATAGATGCCTTAACGGATTTCATGTGATATTTCGACAGTATAATAACGAAATTAATCATCTTTCGTAGCTGCTTGTACTCTGACATTTTGAATCATTCGCGTAGTGCACCAAGATTAGGGAAGAATTATGCATTCAGCAAAAAATTCTATAAAAGATAAATTACTGTTATCTGACTATTTTAGTTAGAATTCGATAAATACTGCACGTCAAAAGAACATGTACGGTAATGTACTGTCATTGCGAAAACGAAAGTTATGCAAATGCTCATAGTCGTGATATTCTAAGTTAAAGTTAAATCTTGTGTTCTGCACGAAGTCATTTGCTAGGCTCTACTTGATCAAATAAAGGTGGTTAAGAGATCTTCTACACATGATGTTTCAGTTCAGTTCTGCTTTTCCTCCATAAAGTAAAAGTATAAACCCATGAGCATGATGACAGTAATCAAGCGGCCAGACACTAACAGAGCGCAAGAAATAAACGTATCACACGCTCTCGTATGTTCCTAACCCCAGGGTCTCCACGCGCGGGCTTCAACTACATTTGTGCCATCACACTGGCCTCATATAATGATCTAGGGATGGGAAAGTACCCAGAGGGGGGACCTTTCCATTAAAGGTTCCAGATTGAGTGGGTAGTTTGCTCATTATGTTGCAAACGGGATGACTTTAGTGCGCACTTTCCCCATTAAAAAGATGACCCTGTCGCCTTCTTTTTCCATTAAGAATAAAAAATAAGACACCAAAGATGAGAAGAAATAATGAGTTAATCTATTTGTTTGGTTCTGCAATGCTTCAGGATGAATTGACAATAAAACTGGTGAGTATGGTTTCTTTTTATTATTATTGGTAAGAAGCATATGGCTGTGCCAAAAGGCGGCACGTCTCAAAGAAGTAAGCATTTCCTTCACGCATCAAATCTTAATGCTGCTGGACAGATAAAAAAACTTCTGAATTTAAAACGATTTTTTTCAGTGTGGAATCGACTCATACGCTTTTGCCTTAAATGAAATTCACGACAATATGCGTTAGAATATTCACTGGAATATTGAATATGGGCTTGATTAAAAACAAAGTTTAGTGGTATCTGTGTTGCAGTTAGCTGTTGTAAATAAGCTGGGCAATAGTCTAAGAATGCCAGGTTCCATTGCTGGAGATACCAATTAGTGTAATGAAGATGTCATTTGTAGAAATTCTGGAGAAGACCAAAAATGAGAAATTCAGAATTCTGAAACGTGGACATAGATGCTTGAAGGAAATTTATTAAAAATTGCAGCAAATAATAATAATAAAGATAATTTGGTAATTGTTATTCAATTTTACTCGTGAAATTATGTCTATATAATCATTATGCAGTGGTTTATGGTGTGTTGCTTTCATGCATGTGTCTTGCTCATCAAATTATCCAAGCATACAGTATATTTATACCCAAACATGCATCCATTGTACAACATACCCAAACTTGAAATCTGGCATCAAAGGCTGATTTATAAAATTTGCCGTCGCAATTCGAATGATGTATGGATACAGAATACATAACGGGTACAGTAAACCGAAATATTCCATATTTGGCTATATATTGTGCATCAATAAATTCATGTAGACTATGTATTTACCTTAACAGGACTCTTTCCTTCGAATTGTGAGGTTAGCAAGTATGACTTGGTCCCAATAAGTTATGGGGTAATTCAGCTTACGGTTATTCACCCAGTCTTTGCAGGGGCTCATTGTAACCTGGAGTGGGAGAGAGTTGAGAGCACCTGGACTTTCTAATTCAAGTTTTCGACAATCATACAGTGCTCATACTAGAGGTATGGGGTTCTTGTAGGTGTTTATTTCCTTTAAGTACCAAGTAATGATCTGTAAGTATTGGAACGTCTATTGAGTTAGTCACTGTATTTGGGAAGTGTTATTTACGAAATTGCTATAGTGCTACTTGCCTGCTGGGATGAGAATCTTGAACCTATCAAAATGCTTTGCGGCATATAAGTTTTCATCTGCGCTTTCACTGCACTCAGCTGAGTGAAAGATCACATAACTCTCTGTGTCATCTCGCTATTCCGAAGTATTTTTGTGTCGGAATTTATTTATCCAAACATCCAATAAAACGACAATTTTCAATTCCGAAAGATTTTATCCCCAGCAGAATATTCGTTATTCCGAATATTTAGCCCTCAATGAAAATCTTGCTTTACCCCGATATCGCATAAAAGCAAATGCCCCTTGCTCTGAATTATATTGGACCAACCTTTTCTTCCTACCGTCCTTCTAGTTTTGCCTTCAACCACCGCATATGGTATGAAATAGGCTGACTCAGAAGGTAAGTATTAATAACTCACGGAGGTTGTCGCAAAATGGCTCAGTCAAAAAAACAGCAACCACATTGATAATCATGATGATAACAGTCAACATCCTTTAGTTATGGAGTTACGAAGAAAAAACCGATCACTTTTTTACACCAATATACAAAGCAGTTAAATTGAGGGGGCGGAGCTTAAAACTTGGGGTTGTGAATAAAACAACGAAAAAGGGAACTTTTGCTCTAAAAGAGTTAAATTTTATTGCACTTATATCTAGAAAAGTATTTTACCCAGTTGAACGCACCGATCTACTTTAATTCCATAATATAGAATCACGGAGCTGATGGGCTGACACGGTGAGCACCAAAATTTACCATTCTTTTCAGTCGTGTGCCAATCCCTGGATTAGGGAGAAGTTAATGTCTGACCATACATAATATTGCATTTTCAAAACCCCCTTTGTCTGTCTCTTTGCCTCATCTGTGCTTTGGGCCACATTTTTTGCAAGGCTATTTGATCTTTTGACATGTACTGATGTTTGTACCAACGACGCTTTCTTTTCATATTGACCAGTGTGCATCAAGTGATGCGTTTGTCACCATTGATTTGGCCTTTATATGAAATGCGCAAAGATTACGGCAGTATCTGATTTCAGTTACCAGGTCTGTTGTCAAAATCCATGTCTCACATGCAAGGGATATTGAAGGAATCAGCGACCATAAAAATCTGATCCTATTTGTGATTGCGAGGTTCTTATATATCCCCCCAGAAATGTTTGAGCTTACGCAGATGCAGTTAACACTTTCCTACCTGTAATTTCTGGTTTAGAGCGTTTATCTCTAATAATGGCCCCAAGGTATTTGAACTGACCCACTGATTGGCGAATTTCATCTTTTATCTAAATACTCTTTGTAAAGGTGTCACTTTTATTTGATATAATTTTAGATTTCTCCCCACCGATTTTCATTCCAAATTTTGTGGAGGTTATTTTAAATTGGCGGATCATGTTAAAAAGTTCCTTTTTGGTCCCTGCAATTTCATCTTTGCCATTTGTAAAGTTGATATTAGGGAGATTTTCCCTCAAATATTGATAATACTCGTATGGTTTCCAATGCTTCACTCATGATTCTTTCTATAAAGATGTTGAAAAGAGTAGAAGATAATCTGCACCTTTGTCTCACTCCCACAGTTGTCCAAAGCCATTGTCCTATAGTACCGTAACTTTGTTAAAAATTTGCTTGTCTTTGAATAAAAACTGCAGTAAATGTACCAATCCATTCAGTCACCAATGTGTCCTTACTGTAGGTAGCGGCTGAATTCGGAAGCAAAGTTAGATGCCGATCGAGGCTATACTAGTTTAACCCCCTTTATACAGAAAGGCGACCCTTGTGCCTTTTATGTGCGATCATGAAACTGGCCAAATCACCTGCACCTTTCTATCTTAATAAAGACATCAATGGTTGTCAGTAAGCGTTGGAAGCCGTAGGTTGCATAGTGGACCCACAGGAAAGGCAGGCAAGTTGCTTAGTAGACGCACAGGTCGCTCGTAGTTCAACTGATATGGTCAATGTTTGGTCGTTCTAAGGAGGCAGAAGTACTTATCAAGAGACACGATTTTCTGGCTTTGGTGACCATTGAGCGCCCTGGTCATATTTTTGGTCGCACAAGAGAGGCAGGTCACAGTTCTGTGAAAAGGGCGCCTTAGGTTAGATGGTTGTCTAGGATTCATTAGGCAGGTTAGAGTAGGGATAGGCAGAGGAAAAGAAATAGGAAATTCATATATTTTAAGTATTATATCAATAGCAGCATCTCTACCAGAGTGACAGGGGATCTTTCTTATTCAAAATTAAACTCCACTATTATTACGACTATTTGAGCACCACGACACCATGAGACGGTAACACCGGAGACCAGTCTTCCACCCAATGTTCACTCACTATTATTATTATTATTATTATTATTATTATTATTATTATTATTATTATTATTATAGGTTTAATTCACAATGAAAAGACAAAATGTCACACACAGCATGGAGACATTGGTGGTTTGCGACTCGTGGTTTGTGTTAGGTAGACACTGTTGTGACTAATGAGTTTTCAAGACATTGACGTTGCATTCCCATCGCGCCAAGTTTGCACAGCAGATGACGCAATGCGGTTGCACTCCTAAAATCAATAAGACCCCTACAGCAATTCCACGTCTTCCGTCATTATGAACTATAACTTTCAGAGAGAATAAAAAATAAATATAACAACCATTAATAAAGAAATCAATTGTCAGGGTTCAGTTTTGAACTAAGGGACCTTTGAACTACTATATATATATGAAACATTTTACTTTCGGATCAGAAAACCTTGACATGGATTTAAACTAATAGTACTACCAAGGCTTTGGATCAAGGAAACTTTTGACAAAAAAAATTCAGAACTTTTAAATATGGCCAATGTGTATACATGTACCAAGTGCGAAGATGCCAATACAAAGTCAGATCCTTCTTATTTACTGCCAAAGTTCACACAGAAACAGGTGTATTTTGATAAATTTCAAAGATCAGGAAGTGCAAGTAAAGTATATTGTTACCTTTGAATGAAGATGCATGATGCGTAGAAAGAAACACCCACTATTCTGAAAGCAACTGAGCAGGAAATACATGTGGGAACAGAACACAGGGATGTATTTACACATTAAATTGTGTTTGTATCCGGCCATGGAAACTAAAACACTTTTTTCAATTTACAAGGGGTAATTGAGCCAACACGCACGCGTATATATATGAAGGATGCATGCATGTTTTAACACGTCAGTTTATTTTTCTTTTTAAAAAAATTAAAATATAAAGACGCAGAATTTTTAACTAAGTTGCTATTTTCTATATCTACTTCAAGCTAGGACCTAACATCCATACGATAAATCTCACCTTATATCAGCAGTCTTGCTGGTACCAGCGGCTCATTATATTCAATCGTAAAAAGAACGAATTACACATATGAACAGATGTACAGTCTGTTATGAATATCTTATTTGTTCCCACTGACTATCTGACACCCAAAACACGAAAATACATATCTAATTTATTTCAAGACCATTTCTCCCAATCTTTAAGAAAATGGCAGTTGTTGTTATGACGCATGTTTTGCTCGCCCTTCTGTCTAGGCGTGTATAAGGGAGAAGAAAAGTACGTATCACCCTCTCACAGCTCAACGAAGTTGAGTCAGTATTACAAAAACGGGCTCTGAATCTGAACCATGCAGTTTCTTTCCACTTTTCTGCGAAACAACAGTGGGAGTCATTCGTGCGTGCACTTGAACAACCGCAAACCACGGACGCGCGTTGAGGATAGCATTCTTTGAGCCACCGATCTAAACGTCAAACAACGTATAATTCTGAGAACTTGATTCAAATTTGGCGATGACTGACCCTTAACTCAGCAGGATTATAATTGAGCTGCTTTCCACAAGATCGAGCTAAAAAATATCGAGCTTTAACAGTGCTTTGATTTTCTTGTAATGTTATGTTTCTTCTAACATATATATACCTTCGTTTGCCTCATGATCTTCTTCTCGACAGAAAAGATTTGTGATGTAATAAGTCTTTTGTTAAGTGCTCGCACGGAAACTCAGTTCAGAAACGCCTCTTATCACACACTATTAATACATTCTTCACGTGTTGACGATTATTGAGGAAGTTTTTAAACCTTCCATCAAAATAAATCGTGGACGAAACGCTTTGCAGTAAGTCTCCGTGTTGTAGTTTTGAACTAAAGATCTATGGCTGTCATGTAAGTGATATAAGCGAACCCAATTACCCAGTTCCTTTTCGCACCTGATTTTCACGCCTGCCTTTGGGAATTCTCGGAAGATCCCAGCAGTATCAATTCTCCAGTGATTTTAAATTAACCGAAAGCGATTTCTTCACAGGAGCAATAATATTTCTATAATTTCACGCGGTGTAGAGGTGTTTCCGTCGTATCAAAAGGGTTCCGTGGTGATAGATTATGTGCAGTGAGCCAGTTCAGTGTTATTGAAACCGAACAGGGCTAAGGGGGAACCGTGTGTAACAGAGCATTAAATGTCTTTTTTACAGGATGTATTTGATGAATTAAGAAAGATTTATTTTCTCGTGTAATGAAATTGAAATGATGGCCACTTTTTTGTGTGAATACCTTTTTATAAAAGCATACGTTTTCCTTGAAATTTGCCAAAAGTCCTGCAAGCCACTGAACGATTCCAACGTCGTCGCCGAAGTCTAATGGAACCGGAGAAAAGAATTTCATGTGGTACAGCACCAACTCTTGGAATTTTTCGATGTAAGTGGAGAATCTTTTAATTGACTTTAACTGATACATAATTAAATGTGAGACGAGATATCTAGTCGCTTTTCACACGATCAATATTTTGTAAATCTCTAGAGATGGCACGCTCTCAGCAAGAATTTACGAAGATATGAACCTTACGATAGAATCTAACAATTGAATTAGTGCGTATTTTGAGTTGCCTATTTAGTTTTAATGACTGTCTATATCTCATTTCAGAGCAATTCATTTCGAATGAGGAAGTGTTCCTGAAAGTCTAGAGTCATTATCGCAAAAAACATCTAGTTGTTTTCTTCGAGCAAGTATACCCATCTGTTTGCTACAGAAGCCACCTGGCGGAAGAGAGATGCAGGTAACATACTGAATTTCAAAAAAAAGTATCTTGAATACTATTCCATTCTAACCGAATTCGAGTAACGCTTTAAGAACAGGAACAGAAATTTCATGAAAATTGATTGCAAATAAGGAAGATTAGTATTGAATTTTTTAGTTATCCTTTTATACAATTTAGCCGTCATTGTTAAAACTGGTGCACCTATTTCAATAATTGTCATCATACTTGTAGGCCTAGTTTTGTGCACTTTTAACATACTTTTGTGTGGATGTAAAAAGTAGATTCATTTAGCTATTAAATCGCCTCATGCTCATTTTTACTCACTTTACACACGCCGTGGCCACCACTGTATATATGTATACTGCTAAAACTACCAGGTTATTGCCACAATAACAAATACAACTATTACCACTGTTACTACTACTGCTGCTACTAACATCATCATCACCACCAATACCACCACCGCTACTGCTACTACTACTACTACTACTACTACTACTACTACTACTAATGATTCTTCGACTTTTAATTATCTCTACCTCCGTTTTCTTTTACATCTCCATCTCATTCGGCTTAAGTTTGAGCGTAAAGGACTAAAATGAACAAATACGATTCTTACACGGAAAAAATGTTGCTCTAAAATGTTTAATTTTATACCTTTTTATCAATTATTTTACATAAAAGGAATGGAGGCTATTTTGACCAATACAGGCCGTTTAAAGTATCGAACTATCTTAAAACATTTTACCTGAGAATATTTTACCTAAGAATATTTTTACTAGTTAGAGAGAGAAACACTGTATTGTTTTGCACGGTCCAAAATGGTCTGACTGTTGAAATCCATGAGACTTGCATTTGGAAGATGAGAACTTTACCATTAGACAATGGACTGTACAGCCTTAGTGCATAACTGATTAGGCAAGACACATGACAAGAAGATACTGCGTTCCCAAAACTGTTGCTTGGTGTCATTCAGTACCGACCTCTAGTACAGGTCGGCAGATACTATGGCCTTTCTAAATGCTCTCAAACCATGGGATGTCAGAATCGAATGAAGAAGGGCATATCAGACGTCACTGGGGATCATCTGGGGATCTCTTAAAATAAACGAGAAAAAATGTAGCTACTCATCTGTTTTGCGGGAATTGATTTTTTTTGTTTTTGTTTTTGACATATAGACAACAAATATGATCGGGCATATTTCAAAAGAAACTTGCATTTTATTTATTTATTTATTAATTTTTTTTTATTTATTTATTTTGGCATTGTTGGCAGCAAGCGATATTTACTGCTTTCCAGTTTAGTCAGACGAAATGTTGTTGTTCATGTCTTGTATCTTCAGTAGCCATTTGATATTTACTGGGCAGTATACATGTAAGATCACCGGGTTATGATCAGGATCAAGAGCCGAAGAATGGACGCCTGCTGTTACCTGTTAAGTTCAGAGTTTCCACTTCCTTCCATATGCCTGCACATAAGCCTCATTCACGGTTTGATTTAATGGAAGCAACATCGTGCATATAATCTCTATTAAAGGGCGAGTAAATAATGCTAAGTGTGTGGTTTCTCTGCCGGGGTGGCGC
Organism: Lingula anatina; assembly: GCF_001039355.2. The sequence continues at coordinate 44,281 of NW_019775532.1, forward strand.
ATGTTAAATATAGACTAAGATTTTGATGAATTCAAAAGTGGATTTTTTTTTGGAAATCGTGCTTAATTAAAGTTACGTGAAAAATGCGTCGTGTTGTTTAGACCATACAACAGTGTTTTAAACAGTGCCGTTTCAGAAGCATTACAAAATAGATTGTCAAATTCACATCAACATTTCTTGCATCATCCATAAGAGGCAACTTATATTATTCTTGTATGCGCCTGGATCACATTTGCCATTATACACTGTATGTCCATGCGGTGCTCGTATACTGCCTGTAAATCGTTTTTCGTGCCGCGTCTGTGCGGAGGCAGGCGGTGGCCGTGCAATATCGTTCGAAATCGTACGGACTCACAAAGTTCGTAGCCTGCACGATTTTCGTATGACAAATTATAAAAATTGTAAGCCCGCAGGCTGTAGCACTATCAAAGATGGCGTCGCACATTTCCCGCATGGGCATTGTGCGGTGTACTTGAAGCGATATTGATTGAGGATGAACATGTTGTTTTTGTCTCTCCCCCCCTCCACCTTTGGTGATTTTCAGAGGTGTAAGATAGCACCATTGTCGCAAAATTTCAGAACAAGTGGCGATCACTCCGCACAGTATTAGCTTAATTCCAATCGTAAAAATCAGCAAAGTGAATTTTAATAGCACTATAGTTTTAAAAGTTAATTGAACAGTTAATGAAATGTCAAGATTTAATGGAATTTACTTTTTCTTTTTCCATCAGATATCAACGCAAAACCAAATTTCCTTAGCAGAAGAAGTTGGTTCCAAAGCAAATCGTGAATGTCATTAACATTGTTTGCTATTTGAAAACTGTGTGCCTAGGTGGAAATTCATTTGGTCCAAAAATTTTGTTCCATTTGTTTTCCCTGTGTTCATATTTAATATTTTGACTATTCAACAAAATACTTAAGAAAACTCGACGCAGTACGTCCTCTAACCACCATGTGATGTGGGCCGAGAACCGTGTTATTCCACGAAGCACTTGAACCATGTGAATTTTTCAAAAAATAAATAAATAAAATTATAATAATAATATTAAAACATTTTTTATAATATATTGGCACTTAAAAGTGCAGTTTATGATTTTTATGAATCCGTCCTTTGTTTTTGAGTTCTTACCTGTTTTTCAAAATATCATTTCAATAAAAGGTGTTACAAAATTAGATACTTTTTGTTGGGAGTGTGGGAACTATTTTTCTCATATTAAGGTCAAAAGTAATAAATATTCCGTATAGTTGCACCGCTAAGTGCACCGTTAAAACAGTTTCCCTCCATATGAAATATTGGATAAATTGCCAAATAACATCTAAATGTGTGGTACAACATATCATTTTTCACTGCATATAATAACAAATTGTGCTACAGCTTATTTGGGTTTAAAAATCAGAGCTAGAATAGATTCATTTAGAGTTGCACCGACTGATTTAGTCTCAATTGGGCCTGTTCATTCCTGTATGCAGAACAAGTGGCAACGTAGTGTACCTGTACTGAACTTTTTTTATGATACGTGTGCACCAAAATAGTTCCATTGCTGCTTAACCTTTGCGCAATATACATGTATGTCACAAGTGCTACAGGGCGCTGAAACACACCATCATCTACGTGGGGTTGAAGCATTCATAACCTCAACGTTTGAATTTCAATTGGAAAGTTCTTATTTCCTACCTATTTATAGAATAACCGGAAACATAAAATACTAATAAAAGTGACATCAACTTTCGCCTGACAGCTTTTAAGTGTATCCAGATGAACTTAGATGTTTCAAAGAGAAGTTTGTAGAAGGCGGGTTGTGATTTGCATGTAACTGGTACAAAAATGTAATAGAAATAACTGAGTTTTGGTCAATCTATCATTTAATTAATTTATTATTGATAGCTAGTCCACCTAATATAGCACATTTTACTGTGCAAATAAGAACATGGTTCAACGTCTACGCAGTTACAGAAAAAGTCACTTTTCGGTAGGTTTTAGAACTTTGACTCAGAGGGTATGAAACGTTGGGTTTTTTCCCTGTCCGCTCATACAATGCGGAAATAAACGTAGTCTTGTTATGAGTTAATGTTGTCGGATCAAGAATACAGCGGGTAGATTTACTAAATGACGCCACGGCAGCGTTTTTGGGTGAAAACTGTCACATTGATTTCAAACAGATCTCTTTCACTGAACAACAGTACTAGAATTCAGTGCTAAGGTTTACTTATGATTTTATCAGAAAAGAGGCGAAATAATGCATTTGTTTGATTATAATTAGGGGTAATCAGACGACAAACGCTTAGTCACCCTTTGTGCAGAAAAACAGAAAAAACATATTTTGCCAAATGTTGACCTTTATAACGTATCGAACCCTCTTAATGGTCACTTTTCGATATTGGAGGAAAGAAGTGTTAAAGCAGAAAAGTGACCAGTTCAACGAATTCTTACTTGCTCATTTCAAGGGGCTCTGTTAAAAGTGTTCAGTTTCTCCCAAAAATAAACTCCCGTAAAAATCCAATATCCGGGCTTTGAACCCAAACGCACGCAGACACGCACGCAGACACGCGCGCACACAAACACCCAGAGAGAGAGAGAGAGACTAAAGATATAAAGGAATTAAAAATAAAACAGGATCTGAAGTTGTTTGTAGAATCAATATATTTTGACACCCACGTCAATTAAATTCAACCTCGACCAAAAGTTTCGTGTAGAGTGAGACCTGATTAACCTATTTTACTGGAGAAAATTTTACAGCCCACATTGTAATCTCATTTTCATTGTTTTCCAGGGGTGAATATCTTTAACCACATGTTAATAATACTTTGTCTAAATGTTAATATCGAAATAACATAACTTCTTGCAATGCTTAAAATTTTTTTAACATACGTCACATATATAGTGAAAAAGAACTTATTCTACATTTGCACATGCGTAAACGCATGACGTAGGACTTTTCATAAGGGAAAAATAACAGGATGCTTGTTTACAAAAATCAGAAAAAAAGAGCAAAGACATCATCGAATGCATTTTGACGTGGACAGATGTTACACGAGAATCTTTGCATATTGTCCGTGATGAAGTAATGGCTATATATTAATGTAAGTATAAGTTTCGATTTGATTTAGTTATCAATATCCGACGATACTCGCTGTAATATAACTTATCCGTCACTTTTATATAATTGGTCCCATAAAAAAACAAAGCCACTCGGTAGTCGAAGATTACTACTGACAGTCTTCTGCTGAGATTATGAAATGTATTTAGCCTTACGCTTTAAAAACTGCTTAGTAAAAAGAAGGGGGCGTCGTTATTGCCAAACAAGCAACAGTAATTTTCACCAAATTACCGATTTGATATAACCAGGTATAAAAACTATGCTTCATTTACAGCAATTACGGGCATTTATGTAGTTTTTGCAAACGACGGCTTGAGTGGTAGCAGGGATCATTATCAAAATGAAAAATTTAACAGCTTAAACAGGAAGACATTTAATGACAATCATCAAACATTGTATGAATAGCTGATAAAGTGAAAGGTAGAGCCATTCTGTGCACGTATTAAACAGAACTGTCGTATTGGATATAGCAGGGATCATTATCAAAATGAAAAATTTAACAGCTTAAACAGGAAGACATATAATGACAATCATCAAACATTGTATGAATAGCTGATAAAGTGAAAGGTAGAGCCATTCTGTGCACGTATTAAACAGAGCTGTCGTATTGGATTCTGCTCCGTAAAGCATTTTTATGGTAATATACTTTATTGCAAGTAGCATTGAAATCAAGCGTTCCATTTCAATAGCGACAATTGACTTTAAAATGATGTAAATGAAATGAATAAAAGATCAGAGACCTTAAATGTTAGAACGAGAATGAAATGATACATTGTAGAAAAGCCAGAAAGTTCAGGAATAACTATTATATTATTCCTAGAGAATGGTATATGAGGCTTTATTTAGGTGGTCAGGGACAGCGATAAGAAACGTTCTGTCATATTCATTTTAGGATGCTAACGTCAGGTTAACTCATGATTTGTATCTCGTTGAAAGCAGTTGAAGTTACATTTGTTCTTACATTACATACATATGAACATACACTTTAATTAACGCTTTCGTTTCGACATCTCGATGAATGATTTCATACCTGAAGCCACTTGATTGCAAATGCACTTACAGCATGCTTATCTATTTCATTATTTATTTCATTAATTGTATATTCTACTATTCATTGTTTTTTTAATCGACTTAACAATACATTTAATCTTTCTAAAGATCGTCTATCGTGGTTTCTTTTTTAAACCTTTTCATTGCTTTGGTTTATGCCTGCTTTGGCTCGTTACTGAAATCCATTGGAGGTTGATTATGAAAGGCAATATGTCAAGTTTGCAATCTATCTCAAGGCCAATTGAGCAAATGCCAAAGTTAGGGTAAATTTCCAATAGGTTCTTTACAGTGACTTTGAAAACGGTTCATATTTATATGCATCTTTATGTACACTTAACCGTGTTACAAAGGAATATGTATATATGTATACATATACAGGATTTCTAAACTTTCGCTCCCTCCCGTGTTAAAAGTTTTGTATTTTTACACTTTTTTCTCTCCTATTCCTACACAAATCTTTCACACAATTTCCCGATCTGTCAAAATTGCCCCATAAGACCACGACGCTATTTTCAAGTTAATTTCTACAACTTAATCGAAAATGCGAAAAATGCAGTCGATGTGTAAGTGAGATGATGTAAAAGGACAAATTAGTTTCGAATATGATTAATGTTGTACGCAATTTCATGGGAATTTTATCAAGGGTTAAAAAGTATGCATATGTTAAAGCAAACATTTATCATCTCCTGAAAGTAATCATCCGGTTTATAATATAGACCCCAGGGGAACGGGAAAACATTATATCACGTGCGTTGTGATATTTACATCCATTTAGTTGCTTAGCTGATAGCAACATGTGATGCAGGAAAAGTAGGTGCACGTGAAAACGTATTTTGTTAGGACGTAGTCAAACGTTACTCCGTGTGTTTTCAATTTCGGAATTTATCTTGGTTATGCCAAATTCATTGTGTTTCAGGCCAACAGGTTGTATAACTTCTCATCATGTGTTCCCTAATCAGGAACACCCCATTAGCGTAGATGGTTGAATGCTTGTGATGCGTTGCACAGGTTTCTAAGATTAACGAGAGTTTTACGTTGTTTTCTCTTCTTTTTTTCAGAGGTGCATGGAAGATGAGTGATTTGCACTGAAGTAAAACTAAAAGACGTGTTTGGCGGACTGGCAGTGAAAGCGCGTCTAACAATAAGATTTGTAAAAACACAAAGAGATGTATGACCGTAATAACGTAATGCCATTTAGCAGACACTTTTCCTGGTATCGGCAGCTTCTGACTGAACTGTTTCTACGTGACAGATGTTGACATTTATTTCTTTTCTCATTTATTTTCATTTTGTCTTCGCTTTTCTTGGATATAAGCGTGGGATAAATTGTGGAACGTAGGGATCAATTAGGCCTCCGGTGAATTCCGTCACCGTACATTGGCAGGAGGATTCTTCATAATGGTGATGATTTAGTTTGTAGCATTCTTGTGACATTTTGAAAATCGATATTTCAAAGCGTAACGTTACGCTATCTAACGCTTTGCCTTAGACGCAGTATCGAACCTCTGGGTGTGAGAAGCAACTTTTCTGAAACAAGAACCTTGAATTCAAGTGTAGGAAATGCAGAGTCGAAACACTGGTTTGCTGCCAAATATAAGTGCACAGATGAATGAATCTCAGTCGTCATCTTGCCTCTGCCAAGATCCAAGAAATGTTTCAGCGTGCGGCCTTGATCTATTCGAGCGCCATGGATGGTTCGAAATACTGTCCACCTTTGCTCCGTATGCGCTTCTCACAGATCGTATTGTGTCACCTATATGGTACATAATAGGTATAGGAGGGAACGCTGTCTCCTTCACTATATGGTCCCAGCGATGCATGCGGAGAAAAAACAGTGCTGCTAACTATTTGGCTGCCCTTGCTCTGTCGGACTTCTGTTTTCTGTTATTCCACGTGATCATGGAGATGAAAATAGCATGGGGAATCGGCACTATAGACTTTCCCGTCGTGTGTGAAGCGTTTATGGTGTGTTACTATACTTTTCAATATCTCCTGCCCTTCTTGGTGCTAGGGTTCACGGTGGAACGGTTTATAGCCGTGTGTTTCCCGTTCAGAGTTGCTAAATACTGCACTGGGGCCCAGGCTGTTAGAAATATTTGCATATTAGTGTTCATTGCTTTCTCTCTGTGTAGCCTCCAAGGGTACCTTTGGTACTACAATGGGGATAACTCTCAGTGCGAGATGCGACCCGAAGCTCTCCAAGGAGAAGACATGTCTTTCGAAAAGATTTGGACATGGGTGACCGAAATGATTGTGTTTGCTGTTGTACCACTTTTTATCTTGTGCCTAAATTTATGTGTTGTGAGAACTATCTGGAAAGTTTCACTAGAAGGACCTGTGTCCACAAGCTTCACGCGCATGATACACAAACGCACAGCAGTTAATGGCATGGCGTATTTAGCCGACGCCAAAGCATCATCAACTATTATGTTACTTTCAGTTTCTTTTTTCGTTATCTTCACAACTCTCCCGGCGACACTTGTATATGCTATGTATTCTCTAGTTATACCAGGGGACACCTGCCTAGCTGACACTGACATTGTCCTGGATAAAAATTGGCAGTCTTATTTTACGTATATCACTGTCAGGAAGATAGTTGAAGAAATCGGTTTGTCCCAGCATGCTTGTAATATCATTATATACTCTCTTACTGGGACCAAATTTAGACGGCAATTGAAGAAGTTGTTCAGGGAAAAGAAAAACCGTTCTTATGTATTTAAGGGGCGTTTTCAGAGGATTCGGTCGGTAAATGACACTAGCAGTGGACGAACACTGGGCAGCACAACGCAGAACACGAAAGTGTGAGGATCTAACAGAAGCGGAGAACTTTAAAGATGGCTTTGAAAAATGCTTTTTATAGCTCACGCACTTGAAGTAGGAGTTGAGTTTACAAGGCTCATTATCATTGGTTTTTATATTGTGTAAATGCTATATTTCTAAAGATTTATAAAAAAAACTTGCAGGAAGCAAAATTGACAATAGTAATAAATATGCTTCATCGATGTAACAATTGCAGTGACGGATTTTACCAGACAATACTGTTTGCGTTTGATGAAAAGTTAAAGGCAAATGATGTACATTACCTTTTGGTTATAGATGTTTATTATACCATATGTACGGTCATCCCTTTTAATTGCTTAAAAGAATAGATCTAAGATAAGTGCTGATTATTATTTCTGGCCAAATTCTTTTTCGCTTTCAGAAAGATTGCGGATTCTTTTCAGCATCAACTTGTCATCAATTATACATTGTCAGAATATGTTCTGTGTCTGTCAAAGATTAATTACAGAAGATAAGACTCGTTGCGATTTGCTGGAATTGATAGCGAATGATATACGATAGATTCAATAATTTCTGACATAATTTTCTTTGTATTGTTTATCGAACTGTTACGATACTTTGATCTCATTTGTAATAAACATCCATGCACCTATAAATTATTATCAGTGGAATAGTTATTGTATGTCCCTACTGAAAATTAAAATGAATCGAGCTGAGAACAAAGGGTAAAATGTGTCCTTAGTAGCATTCGTTGAGGGGATAGCTTGTGACACCAAGAATAAAGAAAAGAAAACTAATGTGTGTTGTCTTGGGATTTTCGAGGCTTAAATTCTACTTGGCCAACACTATAGCTTCTCCTGCGTTGTCAGAATTAAGGCATACCATTTTAGTAAAGAAAATCTCTGTATACACTTAACGCAAAATATCCACTACTATGCATTTCTTCTCTAAACTCACAATTACGCCACTGGGCGCATGTTTTATGGACAGGCATATTGCATAACATTTTACAGCTCTGTCCAGAGGGAGGCATGCGCAGAACAGTACAGCATGAAACTGCATTACATTCAAGTATATATATATATATATATATATATATATATATATATATATATATATATATATATATATATATATATATATATATATATAAGCAATGCAACAAGATCTGGTTTCTCTATGAAAAAGATATGCAACACATCTGTCCAGAGGGAGGCATGCACTGAACGGTACAGCATAAAACTGCATTACATTCAAGTATGTATGTATGTAAGCAATGCAACAAGATCTGGTTTCTCTATGAAAAAGATATGCAACACAAAGTTTTTCATTCCGCAAACAACACAAAAACGCGATGCATTTCCACTACACCAGCACAGGAGAAAAACAAAAAAGATAAATGCACTTTTAACCATGTTTCCGTACTCATACACGATATTTTATTATCTATTTTGCTACTCTAATGGCCAGCGTTTTGAGTTTCGGATAACCAACAAGTATCTATAACAACTCTTTATATTCACTCATAAAACAATGAAACGTCTTTCGACCTGTTTCCAGGTGTTACGAATTCTATCCCATTTCTTGCCCGAATGTAAATATAAGATGAGTTATAGTTTTGATTGTGTTTTACTGTTTACATTCTGCATTACATACAGTTTGGTTGTTTCTTTTATTTGCAGTCGACGTTTCAAAAAAAAATATATATTCATAAAACTGTCGCCAAACACCGAGTTATTATACAAGAGGACTTTTTCTTTTGTCTTATCTTTGAGTTAACGCACGGATAACCACTTCAAACTAACCTGATTATTCAGCAATTAAGCTAAAAACATGTTGCTGTTTATAAAGATGCCCCAATCGATCTATAGCAACCTCTGGGGCGTGTGATGATGATAGACTTAATAGTGAACAGTGATTGCACGACATAAATCTTTCATTTGCCTAATCATTGCAACTGCAAAACGTCATTTTTTATGTGCTAAATTCATATTAATAGTCGTAAATATAATCTTGTCGCATTGTATTTTATCATATAGGTGGCTGTATAAAACGTGAGAAATTGTTGACAGATGATGCTTGATGTAAACGAATTTAGGTCCCGTCTTTAATACACCTTTAATTTTTCTATGACAATGTGTGGCGTTGTTGATAAAAGTCTAACTTAAGCGGAAGGAACTTTAATCTGGGGAGAACCACACAAATCCTCGTTAAGCCTGTGCTATTTCTTCTTTCCCTATTAACAAGATAAATGTTATTCAACATTGGGTAATTGGGAGAATCGTTTTGTTTCAAATCTATCCAGGTTTTCATGCATGTCAGGAGGAATGAAACTTAATTCGCACGCTCTGTCTCAGTCTCGTTAATGTAATCATTAATCACTATATGTCATTTTTTGTATACAGCACAAATCATTTTAACTCGTGCTCAGATGATTTGGCATTATTCTATTGCTATTGCTGTTTCTAGGAATCGATCTAGGCAACCTTGTCAAGCTGTTGTTTTTTATGAACATTATGATGCCTGGTTCTTTAATATCTTTTTTTTTTCTTTTTCAACAAACAGGCATCATGTGAAAGCAGAAAGAAAGAAATTAAGTTGACATAAGAAACAAAACCGAAATACTGAGGAAAAAGCAAAGAAATGTAATAATAACCTACATAGAATCACTAACAACATTGATGGAACAAGCTTATCGGCAGTGCGTTTATACTTTGAGTGGAATTTAAATGTTACTTCAAAAGTGCTTTAATACTTAACCTGTGTACATATTTTGTGGCCTTAAAGATTCGTTGTTTTAAAGATCCACCACGGTTAGGTGCTCAATCGATTATTTAGGTTTAGTAGTTGGTCATTTTCTTTTTACGGGTGTCTTAAAAGGAGCTGTGATTTGATTATCTTGTATTCTATGGGAATTTGAATTGCTCTCAGCCTAGGCTTTTCATATACGAACATGTGTTGTGTCGAGATTATAACCTGTTACTTGATGTGCAGATATTCCTTGTATTTGATGTTGCACCCGCGTGTACAATCACACTTGGTTACGAGTAAACGAAACTTCATGCCCTGGCCCCAGTTTCACACACGCACACGCACGCACACACACACACACACACACACACACACAAGAAGTCAGTTCCCTGGCTTAGTTGACTAGCATTTCCATGAGAGTTCTCTTACACTGCTCCTGATAGGGTAATTTGTGCTCATGTGACCATGTAACATTGGTAATTAAGTTCTGACTTAAGTTTTTTTTTTGTGTGTGTGTGTGTGTGTGTGTGTGTGTGTGTGTGTGTGTAAAGCCGGGGCCTGGCTTTACGTTTGCTATGGATTTCTACCATATCGTGAAGGTCAGCATATAAAGGTCAGCGATATAACATGGTATCTTGGGAGACGTTTTGAAGTTCCACGAGGGCAATATAATTCCATAAAAGCCCCTTTACCTCTTTTTTTAGTAACAACCTTTATCTTTACCTATTTTATGGTGTATACTCTATCAGAATCCTATTTATCGGTTATCTAGAATCGTTGACCCATAACGAATGGGTATCTGGTGAAGTTCCCACACCAATGGCCTAGCTATATGAACAAGGTGTTAAAAACTACCTATCTCATATTTGATCCATTTTGATAAAATCTAACCTCTTTCCTTATCCTTGCCCTTTATGAAATATGAAATAACATCATGCATAATGTATTTATTGTGATTATAAAGTATTGTTCTAACCCATTTATCAAAAAGAGGGCGTTTTAATCAGGATCCACAGGCGGTTTCAATCTTTTCGCTAAACACTGACGCACCGTTACTATAAGATTATGAGGAATGAAAACAGTTGCTCCACTTCTTAAACAACAGATGCCAGTTGCAGAAACATTTAAAGTAGTAAACATTAGTTGAACCTTTGGGCAAATTATCTGTAAGTTTTCGCTATGTAGTCAGGTGGCTCAAGCTGTTTTTTTCGGTATTTTGTGCACTGTCGGAATTTTTTCTCAGTGCTTTCTATATCCTATATACTCCTACAACACATATCTGCATGTTTTTCTGGATATTAAAAAAAAAACCAAGGTGACCCTCATTTGTTATATGGACTTACCACTACTGGCAGGCAGATGTAGTTAATAATAATAATAATAATAATAATAATAATAATAATAATAATAATAATCTTTATTGGAGAATGGCAACCCGAAGGTTGAAGTTATACAATTACATATATACAGTATATATATGAATATTTAAGTCAAGGAAGCCTGGTCATTTTTTGCACTATGACATAAGGTTTAATGTTTTTCAGTTTTTTCAGTATTTAAGTCATGTTTTTTCCTCTAGTTAATCATAATTTGGTGACAGTATTATAAAATAAATTAAAATTATTTGATAAATAACTGATGTGACCATTTGGAATTCGAATATTTATTCTTCATGTTTGACCATTTGTATTTGTTGCAACAGGTAATACCATTTTTTAAAGTAAATCGATTCTAAATATTCTTGAAGGATTTTTTTACTTTAATATCGGAGCATGTTACATGGTCACATGAGCACATATTACCCTATCAGGAGCAGTGTAAGAGAACTCTCATGGAAATGCTAGTCAACTAAGCCAGGGAACTGACTTCTTGTGTGTGTGTGTGTGTGTGTGTGTGTGCGTGTGCGTATGTGAAACTGGGGCCAGGGCATGAAGTTTCGTTTACTCGTAACCAAGTGTGATTGTACACGCGGGTGCAACATCAAATACAAGGAATATCTGCACATCAAGTAACAGGTTATAATCTCGACACAACACATGTTTGTATATGAAAAGCCTAGGATGAGTGCAATTCTAATCCCCATAGAATACAATCAAATCACAGCTCCTTTTAAGCTACCCGTAAAAAGAAAATGACTATTCGTTTGGTAGACTATTCGTTTGAAAAAGTATGCTTATGTTTTTCATTTAAACTAACAGCACTGCTGTCTACGTGTTTATTTGGATACAGATACAAGACAACCACAGCTGAGCTATATATATCACACTTTGAGCAACCTTATACCGTTGACGATGAGGTATGAGATTGGGCTTAGGTTGGTTAAGAATCTGTTGTCTAAATTTGTATTGAGCCTGTGGCATAGGGCCTATATAAGCTCGTGTGTGTGTGTGTGTGTGTGTGTGTGTAATATCAAGGATAAATACTTGTATCATACTTGTATCATAAATAAGTATCATTGGGGTAATAAACCGCTGAAAAACTTTATCCTACGTTGTACCCAAAAATTAATTGGATAAGTTATCGTCTAATGAAAGACGAAGAAGTATACTGACGTGCGATAACAAATACAGTTGTGCAAATTTACGCAAATGTACAGGTAGTGGTAAAACTGTAAATCTAAATTCCTTATTATTAATTATTTGTTTTCGTATTTAACTTACCTCCGACCCCCCTGCATAAATCTACTTGCTATATACTACAATCAAAGCCAGCTTAACAGCTGGGTGTAATGTTGGCAAGGGCCGGTTTAACTTAAACTGGGATGCTTTAGAATTGGTTTTACCCAAGGGGTTCAACTTTGGTTATTAAATTTTTGTTATCCAAAATGTGAGCACAAGCATTGCACAGAAGGGATTGTTTTACTAAAAGCCGTTTATATGTGTTAAGCTTAATCATCTTCAGGATCAATTATCTTTTTTATCATTTTTCGAATTTGGGCATGTCCGATTTTCAATCTCACCAAAAGTAATCCGTAGCTGATTCCATACAGATTTATAGTTGGTAATGGAAGCGTGTTTCCTGAACCATGCCTTGGACCCAATGACTATCAGTCTACCTTTGAAACTGAGTGCTGAGTCTACATTACTTGTTATCGTTAAAGCATATTTGCGTGAAATAATTTTCACTTTTGATGGATTTTTGATGACTTTTGAGGAAAACATAGCATAAATCAATTTAGTGCCATCTGATCGTTCAATAAGCCAATGTCTTATCTGTAGAGATAATTGAAACTGATATTTTAGATATGACGTACAGCTTATATAAATATTTTGGAAGTTAGGGCAATTATTCATTTTCAGACATCTTATATTTTCATATAGGTATACCGATATCCTTTTTCCACATATAGTACTTAGTAATTTACAAGCAAATTTAAAGAAAAGAAGAATCTTGGCGCTGTTTAACACCGAGAAAAGGCCACTCATTTTGCCAGATTTAAGGATCAATTTGTCTTATTGCTCTACAGAATGTTTCATTAATATCCCGATTTCGCCATCTGTATTTAATATCAGGCAGGGTTCCAAAGATGATCAGTATTGTGCTGTAATAGTAAGATGGCTTACATGTTGTCTTACATGTATTCACAATACAGATAATGGCTTGGCATTGTTCACTTGCTGATTACGACTCTTTGGCGAATCATTTCCTCCTTCATTATGGGAAAGGTCACTCATTTAGGCCCTACTTGAACTTCAACGCCTTTCTTTTTTAATAAAACATCGCTAGAATAAAGCAGTCGGCGGTGGGTCACATCTGTTTCACGTTTGTTTTATTCCAACAACGACAATGAAACACGTAGATACAGTAGACACGCGGATGCGAAAAAGAATGCTGTAACTCAGTCCCTGATTATTTAAATTGATTCTTAAGTTACATTCTTTTAGCCCATTACCCAGAAATGTCACAAGGCTTTTTTATCAGTTATGACATTCCTAAAGCTCTCAGAAGACTCTGTGAGTGTTATCAATCCCAGTGGCTATAAATGTTCTCTTGAGAACAGGGAAATCATTATCTTTTGCAAAATTCACTTTGTTTAACAATAAAAAGAGCAAAGCTCGTCGGATGATTTGAAACAAAGGAACCTTATATTGAAATGACATTCGAGCTGGTGATTCGAAAAATGGCGTTTACACTGTATTTTGCTTTTACCTATATGCCTTAGTCGTTTCTTTGTTGCATTGGCGAAAATTTCTTCCTGCAGTCTACCCCAAATGGAACGGTTCTATCTACGTGTGATTGATGCCATATGTAAACTAAGTAAATCATTTTGCTGTATATTAAAATGAACAAAGGTAATTGTAAATAAAAAAATACATCTGGTACTGAAATATTACATGTATTTGCATTATGCTGTGGGAGACTATTCCTGCTACGTAATCGTGCTATGGTCCATCTCTCTCTCTCTCTCTCTCTCTCTCTCTCTCTCTCTCTGTGTGTGTGTGTGTGTGTGTGTGTGTGTGTGTGTGTGTTTGTGTGCACGAGTATGTGTCAGTCACTGTTGAGGTTCAAACTCATTCGTGTTGGTGATCTGAACAGGCGTAATTCAAATCCCTTTATACAAAACACCTAACCGTAAGTTTGAGTTAGTTCTAGTAATGAGTCCTTTCTGCTTTGGTAAAAAGAGCACGGGGAAGAGCATAATGCCACAAACCGCAGCTGCATGTGTTCTTACCGTATATATTTTTGTTTGCTAATTTATCTTTTTCTATAGCATGAGATTTGTACATGTACAAAAGTTTAACAAATACAAAGAAAAAACTACACTTTGATACTATATTATATAAACTAAAATTTCGATAAACCTAAAGCACTTCTCAAAAGTGCTCGTTTTGAATTCCTGTTTCCTCTTCTCCATTTAAAATAGAAATTCACAAGACCATCAAATTTGTTTATATTCACGTATATATGATACGATTGACCACACAATTTCCAGCAGTTGTTCTACGTTATTAAATTGTGTACATGTATATTATCTATCGTACACGTAATGTGGCGAAAGAAGTAGACACAGTAATGAGCAAGCAGGTTAGAGAGTACTACATTCTCTTTTGCGTACGTTATGACATAGGATCTATGCTTTTAGATTCCATCCCATGCCGGAAGATAAAAACGGTCATATTTTACCAGTTCATCGAATTATTCGATTTTTATTTGAGCACAGGAAGTGTAACGCTTCACCGCGAGTTTTTGTGCCAACAATGATATTTCCGACGAAGACTTTTTCTTCTGTTGCTCGAATTAATGTCACGTTATATACCATACTTACTATCACGCTATCAGATCTTTTTCGTAATAAACTACGTGATCTTCAATACATTACACGTTCCAAGCAACTGGACTTGGAAATATTTCTATACATCATTAAGTTCAAAACATAAATTGTATTGAGGCTCTAGTTATGAGGCGATGACCATGTGAATATATCAAAGTTTTTTTTTTTTGAAAAATATAGACCAAGATCGAAAATCCGGATAAAAAAAATCGATGTTAAGTAATAAATTAGATCAACTTTTCGGGATACGATCAATTCATCTGATATCTAATATAATAATCTTATTTCATAATTTGCCGATTCCCGTACTGGAAACGTTATGGAAATCACCTTATTCTAATACAAAAAAGCGGAATCTGTTAATATCATCCTTTTACCTCTGCATAGGAAAAACATGCTTCAAATTGTTTCGTACTTCACAAATTGACTTCATAATAGAAAAATATCAGAAATGAGACACCCCCGACAAATATTTATTTCTAATAATGGTTGTTTTCCTTATTTTGGGGTTAATTTTAAGACACTACCTCGCTATGCACGTAGCAAGTATCATGTGTCAAAGTAATGTATACAAAGTCGATATGTTATTGCTGAAAGAAGAGACACTACAACTCATTAAGGGTCATCGAAGGAAAGTGTAGATAAACATAACCCACGCAAGGACCACACATTGCCCATATTTATACATGTATAAGTAGATTACAGGTTTCTTCATTAAAAAACACATAGAAGTTACGTCTTTTTTTAAGTTGGAAGACCGGATCTGGCAGCTACATGAGGAGGGAGTTATGTACTACTTTGCACTTAAAATAATTCTTAATGCCTAATCAAATCGAAATTAGAGCGTGTTTCATCACAGTTTCGCGTCATCCAATCATTTGATATAATGAGTATCGTCAGAATCACCTATTTTTTATGTTGTTATTCTGTTGTTCTACAGACTAAGTATAAAATTTATTTAAAGAGACGTTCTGCTAGCAGCAGACACTTTGAAATGAATCATGGGTGTGTAAAACGTAGGGCATGTAAAACTTGTTGCAACATGCATTTACCCCATGCATAATGAATATAAATAATGGAAACCGCAGTTTTTTTAACCTAGCTTACAAAGAACCACTTTCCAACCAAGAACCCACGCTGTCTCCTTCTAATGAGGCTTTTGTTTGCACGTCTCGTCGACTTCCATAGAATGTCTTAAGGAAAGTAATTCCTTTGTCTTGTTGATTCGATCACTCTGATAGAATATTTTGCTCAGTTAGATGGCGCTGAGCGATGAAGCGTTATGCCAGATGGTATTGGCGTTTCTTTCTTTTTTTTTTTGTCCAGGCATTTGCATAATCTTTAGGATTGACACGAAGTGAGGATGCAGTGCATTCAGGCATATTTCAGGGAATCCAATGTCGTCACACAACATTGTTGTACCAATTGGAAAGCTAGTGAAAATCCCCTTTTGACTTTCATTCTGCCTGGTGATGTGGTGGTATGGTCTTATTTGTAATGTGATACGTCGATGAAAATGCATACGTCATTTTTCAATTCAGATATAACATTTTCACATCGAACTGGCGGTAATTTAAGTTCTGGCAACGCGGCCAGTGACAATTGACTACATTTTATTGCAATTCAAACACGTTGGGCCGAAGCGGGTGGTTATTTCTGCTATGTAAGTATATAACGTAAAGGTAACGGTGTGTGTGTGTGTGTTATGCCAAATGTGTAAAAATGAGGTGTAATTGGTTTCTTGACCGATCACACCATCGATGCAATTGTCACTTCTATAAAAAAGTGAACAAGAGTTATTTATCGAACATTGCAGACAGAAAGTACGAAAAATGCAGCATTCATTAGATGTGAATGTCCTGGGTACATAAGTCAACAGTACACTTGTTTTACACAGTAGATGGAATCCTATAGATAAAAATTGTCATTCCGTAAATAGAAGCCATTGAGAACCTGCAGTCATGTTATTGCATGCAAACGACCCAGCAAATCGTCGTAAAAAACATACTGGTTCACCATAAATCTTGGCTCCCACCGTGCCTTTAAACTCATTCTGTAAATCGAGGAACAATTTAAGGGCAATATTTAAGGAAAGGATCTCCCAGGCTGGAAATGAAGATCGGCACTTGTGTAGTGAAACATGCGGTTATCACTTTCTTCTCGTTCAGTCACTAAAGTTACACTTCCTCAGAAGTGGACAAAACATAAATGGAGCACTGAACTCAGATATATCAATATAATATATTGTTTTTATCAAAGCATTATTGTTAAGTTGATATTGTAATAAAGGCAAGGATCAAAAGAAAACTGAACTGATCGCATTAGATGGATTAGCGGAGCATCTCGGCCAATTTCCCCCTGAAGTCTCTTCGCAACTTGATATAACATACGTTTATAATCCTTTGACATTATGAAATCAATCAATGGAAAATATCTCCACTAGTTTCCGATGTCTTTTATTTTTATTGTTTATTTTTATTTTGTCATGACAATCAATGGGCAACTAAGGCGTGAGTTTTCACATAGAACATACATGTTTAAATAAATGAAATAAAACAAAAACAGGTGGATAATATTGAGTGTCAATAGCACTTGAACTCATACAAATCTTTAACGTCAACATGCTGGTCACAGTACACAAGTTTTAATCACAATGCTCACTGGTCAGGACACAATATTCCCCATCCTACAAAAAGAAAAGTTGATTGGTATAAACTATGATTAGATTATTGACGCTCGGAAACAAATGAGCGTCTAAATGAGAAAAAAAGGTTGTGCTCCTTGTAAGTTTCATGATATTGAGTGTCAATAGCACTTGAACTTATATATACAAATCTTTAACGTCAATATGCAGGTCACACTGCCCAAGTCTTAATCACAATGCGCACTGGTCAAGACTTAATATACCCCATGAATCTTACATAAAGAAAAATTGATTGGTTTAAACTATGATTAGATTATTGACGCTCGGAAACAAATGAGTGTTTAAATGAGAAAAGAAAGTTATGCTCTTTGCAAGCTTTCTTGGTATACTTTCTTCAGCCATTTTTGGGAATTTCATTTTAGGTTTAAGTCTGAAAATCTCCAAATTAATAGTGAGATAAGGAGGTTTGCACTTTACAAAGTTGAGTATACCACAATGGAAGGCAATGCAAACTATGCCTTATACAAAGAGCCTTATTCCAACCGTTGTAGCTGTTATCGGAGAACGTTAAGATCGTTTAATTAAAAAAGAGATTTGTTGAAAAGGCGCTTGCAATGTACCTGTACAACACATCATATGTTATACCTATTCTATAAGATTTGGCGTACATTGTACATCGAAATCGCGCAGGTTCATATACATTAGGTTAACTGGTAAAGCCCCTATTAATTGATCTTTCATAAGGTGAAACTAGATATCAAGTGATAATGTAATGAAAGGAGTTAAAATGCACGCTCACGATTAGAAATTTCATAGCAACAGATATGCAGCTGTTGTTGACATTGAAATAAAACAAGTCGGAAAAAGGACACGAAGACTGCATTTATTCCTTTACGCCAATAGCAATTATCTTTACTGGTCGTATCCTGTTTTTTTCACTACTGTACGAAAAAAGAATGGCATTTTTAATTAACGTTAGGACTGCTTTTGCCAATTTTTGAGCAAGGCTTTGGAGTTTCAATAAGTGCGGCATCTGCAAAGGACCGAAACTCATTCACTTTTTCAAGTACAGTGCTCTTTGTCAGTCGTCTTATTTTGACTAGTCAACATTGTTATCCAGATCATTTAATTTTTTGGACTGCAAGGTCCCAAAATTTGACAGCAGGTATAAATAAATTCAGAATAATCTGATTATAATTGTACTTTGGTGTTCTTGCAAAACGGTTAACAGGTTAATCAATATGCGCCCTACGGTTCAGATACTGGAATGGGTGGCATAGATAAGAAAATACATGTGCAAAGACCATATTTCTTCACAGTTACACAGATTCATCTCTTCCCTGGCGTCATATTAAGCCTATCAAACCTGAACGAATGTCGATTAGACGTAGAACATCCAATTTTGCTTGAGAATAAACGATATTAAATGCTTTCGCATCATTGCTGCACGACGATTTGGAAGAAATCGGAACTGTTTTACGAAGATATGAATTAACGTCAGATATACTTATTTGGCATTTGACAGAGTTCTGACTTTCATCTTTAATCTGCCATACGAGTTAAAGCTGCATACTTATTAGATTTTAAAATTAACATCCAAAAGAAAACTTTTTCGTTATTAGGTTATTTACGATATGCTACGTGTGTTCTGTTTCCGTAAAATTGTATCATTTAAATTACCAAATAAGTAACAAAATGACACGCATACAAGCAAACATAAGCAGTTTTTACCTCACCAACACTTCTGAGTTGCAAAGTTTCAGCAATTTCTAGAACAGAATACGGATATATCTAATCGTGTTTTTTGACCTTTTTAACATTAGCTAGCGTCCTAATTTGCAGGTAAAGCAGACTATTGGAGAAAATCTGTTCTACAATCAATTAAGTAAGCCTTAATGACAGATCGGTTCTTAGTTTATTCGAGACCCTGTTTGAGACCCCCTTCGGCATCCTACTATATGAAGCAGATTGGCGAAGAACTAGCTACGGAGATATTTTAATTTTTGAGAACGTAACGTGTAAATTGACTTATTTCACATTCGGTATTCAAGTACAGTCTGTGCTATAAGCGTGTGCTTGCAACACAACCCTTCAAGGCAAAGGGCATTTCATTCAACGGGATTTTTAACCCCATATGCAGAAATCAAAGTCTTAGAGCATTCACCCAGAGCCTTTGATTCTTGTCCCAAGATGACCGTGGTCATCCTTTCTTGCCATCGGAATAGCAACGGCTAGCCGGGTGTTAACATTGGACTTTGCAAAAAAAAGGTACTTATGGACATAAAAAGAACCTTGATAAACCTCCCTCTTTTTACAGTAATTGAGGCCCGTAGTTCTAACCTGGACACGAAAACAATGGATTTTTTTTAAATGATAGGACCCACCCGGCTGTTAGGAAAGGGTAATAGAGCTTCCCGCTAGATACCTTTCATTTTTATCCTTTTTTTCTGTAGACCGTAGAATCGATCTCAGCAGGTTGGCTGGATTTGGGAAGGTAATTACTGTGACTAAGCAACGTAATTACACTAGGATAGCTGGGCTCGGGATGATACGATGCGGGTTTCTTTTGCATCTCAGGTACCGGAATAGTGCATCAAGGAAGAGAAAAGGGAGGAATTGCATTCAACCCTAATTATCTTTCGAGAGAAAAGAAAATTCTTGGAAAAGACTTCCACTCAGTCGAAAAAATATAAATAAAGTAAGTGCCGTGAAGTATATACTGACGTATGTTGAAAGGCGGAGAGCATTTCTCAGGTTGGCAGTCGACGTGCTTAATGGCACTTGTTAAGTACCTGCTAAACGATTCCTTAGTCAGAAAATGATTACAACAAATGAAGCAAGCGATGAGATCTACTGGCAACTGGGTGCCCATGCCAGGTGTTTGTATTTTTCCCACCAAATTGTTTCGCTGATAGACAGGGCAGACACTGTTGAAGGTATGGAGTTGTGCTTGTTCTTCTTTATTCACGTTGTCGACCTTTTAGTAGCTCAGGGAGAGCGTTCTTGTGTAATTTCACCAAATTTGCTTAGTTGCATGAAACAATCAGTTATGGAGTTTTTTAAACTCGGTTCTAAACCTGATATACATGTCTGAGACTTTTTCGAAAATATACAATTTATAACTCCTGTCATTTGGTCATACATGTAGCATACATTGTGATATACAGTAAACCTCAATTATATACATATTTTGTAAATTTCAAATTATCTTATTATTATTATTATAGTCTTTGAGTAGCCTTTTTCTTTCTTCTTATCCAAATCGGAGTTTATTAGAGACAGGAGAGTCTTTTCTTTTTGCACAGTACCAAAGTGAAAAATACAGCATTATCAATAATTGAATTGAATGAACGGTGTTCCCATTCGAAGCAACTGATGATCTTTCATGTTAAACATCCTCACAGCATTTGCTGTCAATTTCTTATGGATTTCCAAAAGGACAAAGTGCTACAATGTAGTGATAAAAAGGAGGGGAAAATCAATCATTTTCAATCCAATATGTTCACATTGGTACTAGTATTTAACCACTCTTGTGCGTTTGTTAGAAGACATTGACGTTGAAGACTTCTGAAGCAGAATGGCTGATATATTTAAACTCTTCCTGAGGAAAAATCTATAAATATCGTTAATGCAGTTGTGTGATCACTAGCTGAATCTGAGAGAAGGTTTTTTCTTTCCGAAAATAAAAACATTTGTCGTTTTCCGTATCACTACCCAAAGTATAGTGTATGTAACTCTTAGACAAAGTGCTAGGTATGAGCGTAGGCGACGAATAAATGCGCGATTTTCAGAGTGATAATAAAAAGNCAGTAAATAGAAGCCATTGAGAACCTGCAGTCATGTTATTGCATGCAAACGACCCAGCAAATCGTCGTAAAAAACATACTGGTTCACCATAAATCTTGGCTCCCACCGTGCCTTTAAACTCATTCTGTAAATCGAGGAACAATTTAAGGGCAATATTTAAGGAAAGGATCTCCCAGGCTGGAAATGAAGATCGGCACTTGTGTAGTGAAACATGCGGTTATCACTTTCTTCTCGTTCACTCACTAAAGTTACACTTCCTCAGAAGTGGACAAAACATAAATGGAGCACTGAACTCAGATATATCAATATAATATATTGTTTTTATCAAAGCATTATTGTTAAGTTGATATTGTAATAAAGGCAAGGATCAAAAGAAAACTGAACTGATCGCATTAGATGGATTAGCGGAGCATCTCGGCCAATTTCCCCCTGAAGTCTCTTCGCAACTTGATATAACATACGTTTATAATCCTTTGACATTATGAAATTAATCAATGGAAAATATCTCCACTAGTTTCCGATGTCTTTTATTTTTATTGTTTATTTTTATTTTGTCATGACAATCAATGGGCAACTAAGGCGTGAGTTTTCACATAGAACATACATGTTTAAATAAATGAAATAAAACAAAAACAGGTGGATAATATTGAGTGTCAATAGCACTTGAACTCATACAAATCTTTAACGTCAACATGCTGGTCACAGTACACAAGTTTTAATCACAATGCTCACTGGTCAGGACACAATATTCCCCATCCTACAAAAAGAAAAGTTGATTGGTATAAACTATGATTAGATTATTGACGCTCGGAAACAAATGAGCGTCTAAATGAGAAAAAAAAGGTTGTGCTCCTTGTAAGTTTCATGATATTCAGTGTCAATAGCACTTGAACTGATATATACAAATCTTTAACGTCAATATGCAGGTCACACGGCACAAGTCTTAATCACAATGCGCACTGGTCAGGACTTAATATACCCCATGAATCTTACATAAAGAAAAATTGATTGGTTTAAACTATGATTAGATTATTGACGTTCGGAAACAAATGAGCGTTTAAATGAGAAAAGAAAGTTATGCTCTTTGCAAGTTTTCCTGGTATACTTTCTTCAGCCATTTTTGGGAATTTCATTTTAGGTTTTAGTCTGAAAATCTCCAAGATTAATAGTGAGATAAGGAGGTGTGCATTTTACAAAGTTGCATATACCACAATGGAAGGCAATGCAAACTATGCCTTATACATGTACATAGAGCCTTACTCCAACTGTTGTAGCTGATACCGGAGAACGTTAATGTCGTTTAGTTAAAAAAGGGATTAGTTGAAAAGGCGCTTGCAATGTCCCTGTACAATACATCATAAAATATACCTATTCTATAAGATTTGGCGTACATTGTACATCGATATCGCGCAGGTTCATATACATTGGGTTAACAAGTAAAATTGGTCTATCATAAGGGGAAACTAAAGGTAACGTGGATATCAAGTGACAATGCAATGAAAAGAGTTAAAATGCACGCTCACGATTAGACTTTTGAAAGCTACAGATATGCAGTTGCTGTTGACATTGAAATATATCAAGTCGGAAAAGGACACGAAGACTGCATTTATTCCTTTACGCCAATAGCAATTATCTTTACTGGACGTATCCTGTTTTTTTTTCACTACTGTACGACTTTGGAGTTTCAACAAGTGCGGCGTCTGCAGGAGGACCGAAACTTTTTCGAGTATAGTGCTCCTTGTCAGTCGTCTTGTTTTAATTAGTCAACATTGTTATCCAGATCATTAGATTTTTTGGAATTTGACAGCAGTTATAAATAAATTTTCAATAATCTGATAATAATTGCACTTTGGTGTTCTTGTAAAACGAGAAACAGGTTAATCAATATGCGCCCTACGGTTTAGATACTGGAATGCGTGGCATAGATAAGAAAATACATGTGCAAAGGCCATATTTCTTCACAGTTACACAGATTCATCTCTTCCCTGGCGTCATATTAAGCCTATCAAACCTGAACGAATGTCGATTAGACGTAGAACATCCAATTTTGCTTGAGAATAAACGATATTAAATGCTTTCGCATCATTGCAGTACGACGATTTAGAAGAAATCGGAAATGTTTGACGAAGATATGAATTAACGTCAGATATACTTATTTGGCATTTGACAGAGTTGTGACTTTCATCTTTAATCTGCCATACGAGTTAAAGCTGCATACTTATTAGATTTTAAAATTAACATTCCAAAGAAAACTTTTTCGTTATTAGGTTATTTACGATATGCTACGTGTGTTCTGTTTCCGTAAAATTGTATCATTTAAATTACCAAATAAGTAACAAAATGACACGCATACAAACAAACATAAGCAGTTTTTACCTCAGCAACACTTCTGAGTTGCAAAGTTTCAGCAATTTCTAGAACAGAATACGGATATATCTTATCGTGTTTTTTGACCTTTTTAACATTAGCTAGCGTCCCAATTTGCAGGTAAAGCAGACTATTGGAGAAAATCTGTTCTACAATCAATTAAGTAATCCTTAATGACAGCTCGGTTTTTAGTTTATTCGAGACCCGTTTTGAGACCCCATTCGGCATCCTACTATATGAAGCAGATTGGCCAAGAACTAGCTACGGAGATATTTTAATTTTTGAGAACGTAACGTAAATTGACTTATTTCACATTCGGTATTCAAGTACAGTCTGTGCTATAAGCGTGTGCTTGCAACACAACCCTACACGGCAAAGGGCATTTCATTCAACGGGATTTTTAACCCCATATGCAGAAATCAAAGTCTTAGAGCATTCGCCTTGAGCCTTTGATTTTTGTCCCAAGATGACCGTGGTCATCCTTTCTTGCCATCGGATATAGCAACGGCTTTCCGGGTGTTAACATTGGACTTTGCAAAAAAAGGTACTTATGGAGATAAAAAGAACCTTGATAAAACTACCCTTTTTTACAGTTATTGAGGCCCATAGTGTGCTGGCGTCAATGTGTTCAAGCTCTTAGTGCTAGCCTGGACACGAAAACAATGGGTTTTTTGAAATGATGGGACCTACCCGGCTGTTAGGCAAGGGTAATAGAGCTTCCCGCTAGATACCTTTCATATTTATCCTTTTTTCCGTAGACTGTAGAATCGATCTCAGCAGGTTGGCTGGATTTGGGAAGGTAATTACTGTGACTAAGCAACGTAATTACACTAGGATAGCTGGGCTCGGGATGATACGATGCGGGTTTCTTTTGCATCTCAGGTACCGGAATAGTGCATCAAGGAAGAGAAAAGGGTGGAATTGCATTCAACTCTAATTATCTTTCGAGAGAATAGACAATTCTTGGAAAAGACTTCCACTCAGTCGAAAAAATATAAATAAAGTAAGTGCCGTGAAGTATATACTGACGTATGTTGAAAGGCGGAGAACATTTCTCAGGTTGGCAGTCGACGTGCTTAATGGCACTTGTTAAGTACCTGCTAAACGATTCCTTAGTCAGAAAATGATTACAACAAATGAAGCAAGCGATGAGATCTACTGGCAACTGGGTGCCCACGCCAGGTGTTTGTATTTTTTCCCACCAAATTGTTTCGCTGATAGACAGGGCAGACACTGTTGAAGGTATGGAGTTATGCTTGTTCTTCTTTATTCACGTTGTCGACCTTTTAGTAGCTCAGGGAGAGCGTTCTTGTGTAATTTCATCAAATTTGCTTAGTTGCATGAAACAATCAGTTATGGAGTTTTTTAAACTCGGTTCTAAACCTGATATCCATGTCTGAGACTTTTTCGAAAATATTTTCATACGTGTTCGTAAGTACAATTTATAAGTCATGCCATGGGGCCATACATGTAGCATACATTGTGATATACAGTAACCCTCAATTATATATTTTGTAAATGTCATATTATCTTATCATTGTAGTCTTTGAGTAGCCTTTTGGAGATGTATCTTCTTATCCAATCGGAGTTTATTAGATACAGGAGAGTTTTTTTTTTTTTT
>NW_019775532.1:69771-223344 GCF_001039355.2 Lingula anatina
GCACAGTACCAAAGTGAAAAAAATACAGCATTATCAAATAATTGAATTGAATGAATGGTCTTCCCATTCGAAGCAACTGATGATCTTTCATGTTGAACATCCTCACAGCATTTGCTGTCAATTTCTTATGGATTTCCAAAAGGACAAAGTGCTACAATGTAGCGATAAAAAGGAGGGGAAAATCAATCATTTTCAATCCAATATGTTCACATTGGTACTAGTATTTAACCACTCTTGTGCGTTTGTTAGGAGACATTGACGTTGAAGACTTCTGAAGCAGAATGGCTGATATATTTAAACTCTTCCCGAGGAAAAATCTATAAATATCGTTAATGCAGTTGTGTGATCAGTAGCTGAATCTGAGAGAAGGTTTTTTCTTTCCGAAAATAAAAACATTTGTCGTTTTCCGTATCACTACCCAAAGTATAGTGTATGTAACTCTTAGACAAAGTGCTAAGTATGAGCGTAGGCGACGAATAAATGCGCGATTTTCAGAGTGATAATGAAAAGCTACTTAAAAAGTCTCTTAAGAATTAATATTCACTAAATATCTGCAATCCATACCTCTAGAATGCGACAGAGGCCGATGGTGCGTTGAAAGAGAAGGTTAAGACTGTTTGAATCAGCTGCAAACAGTTTCCTGAATGCAGTGTAACACAAGAAAAAGTTGTTTATTTTGGAGAGTAAAACTCGTCTTCTTTCTTTTTTACAGGACACCACTTTTCTATTTGCCCGTTTACTGGAGAAGAGGACACCAAAATATAAAGATACCTTTTGACAACAAAGGACGCCTTTTAAAGTGAACACCTGCACTTTCATAACGTTAGAAGTCAATTAAAGGTCAACAACCGATTCAGGTCGATTCATTCCATCCATCACTTGTACAACCCTGGACACTGAAATGCCTGAGTGTGCTTGTAACTCGACTGTGAACTGTACACTTGACCTTTACAGCCGTATGGAGTGGTTAGAAATACTAGATGTCTATGCTCCAGTGGCTCTAGCTGTGGATAGATACGTGACGCCAATATGGTACGTGGTTGGGATAATAGGCAATGCAATTGCCTGTGCCATATGGTGCAGCAGTAGCATGCGGAAATCTAACACAGCGGCATACTACCTGGCAGCTCTTGCAGCTTCAGATTTGCTCTTTCTTATATTTCACATTGTGATGGAACTGAAAATTGCGTGGAACATAGCAACAATCAATTACCCTGTGCTTTGTGAGGTATTCATGATCGTTTACTACACGCCCCAATATCTCTCCCCAATGTTGGTCTTGGCATTCACAGCAGAAAGATTTTTTGCCGTCTGTTTTCCTCTGAAGGTTGGATTGCACTGTACCAAACTACGGGCCAAAGTCACAGTGTTTGTCATAATAGCGGCTACGTTTTCCATGTGCAGTCTGCAGGCATATTTATGGCAATATATTGGGAAAACAAAGACGTGTGAATTTAGACCAGAGATTTTTCAAAGCGAAGGGTCGTTTGGAAAAGTGTGGACGTGGTCTACAGAGTTGTTTGCATTCGCTTTAGTTCCTCTTGTTATCCTTGGTTTAAACATTTGCGTCATTAAGGCATTGTGGGAGTTAACACCCCACGTACTTCCGGTCACCACACAACCAGGCCATGCAACAGAGGTACACCCACAAGATAACAACCATGTCAAAACAGTTTCCACGTTCATGTTACTTTCAGTTTCGTTTTTCGTGATTTTCATGACGTTGCCAGCGACCCTGGTCTACGCCCTGGGATACGCATATGCAGAAGGGGACCCCTGTCTCTCAGACATTGAAATAAGAAACGACGCCAGATGGCAGTCTTTCTTTGCCTTCATAACTGCACGAAAGATTATTGAGGAAGTCTGTCTGTCGCACTATGCGTGTAATATCTTCATCTATTGCATCACTGGTACACGCTTTCGAGGCATCCTTATAAACAAAGTTAAAAATTGTCAGTTTATGCAGTCATGTCAGTCGACGAAGAATCATGACAGTTGTCTGATGTCTGTTAGGTCATCTAGTGCTACTCACACGACAAAGTGTTAGAAGGCTTTTTACTAATAGCCACTTAGGCCAGACAGTTGAACACGAAGCCCATAAAGCGGGCTGTTACGATAAATGTGCTTCAGTGTAATTCTACCGTACATTTCATATTGATTTTGCTCAATTAGAATATTAAGGTTAGATTTATTTGGTTCTGTTCATCCTAATTCGACTTGTTATGTTTAACATCATATGTTGTAAAATACGTTTTGCTTTAAGTCAGCCTTAAAGTGATAGTGGGCCATATAACCAGTTCAGCAAACTACATACAATATAACTGCGTATTTGTTGGTGTTGCATCCGTGAGTACGCCTACTTACAAGTGCGCAAATCTCTTGCCAAATGTCAAGTGGCCTGGATAGAAAAATTCTCGAACTTTTCATTTCCTAGCAATTATCCGCTATATTAGGGAGATTTGTATGTTTTGCAATTTATTCTCTCCGCACAGAAGTCAGTAAGTGAACATGTAAAAAATACACTTAACGCGCTCTCGCGAATTCCGAAACCATAACCATAGCGCTTGAGGCAAATAATATTAGTCTAAATATTCTTTGAAAAGTATCATTAATCGGTCCTCCTACCACTGGCAAACTGTTCTTGCTTCCTCTATCAAGAACCAATTCATTCATTTAGCTTCTCCAAGAATATTCACTATTTTCCCAACATTTGTTTTACTTTGATTTTCCTAGGTTTTGTTTGGTAAAAAGGAAGGCTGAATTGGCATGATGGAATTGTCTTCACTTAAGCTGTTTTTTTTTTCATAAATGTTGACAAAGTTCTATTGTCGTACTTAAAATTTACTAGGGAGCTATATTTGATAAAAACTGAAAGCGGGTTGAATTCGGAAATCAACATGATTGGTTAATTTTCTCGAACCTGATGGGCACATTTTGTTGTCTTTTGGAACGCTGTTACGTAAAGTTTCCTTATATCCAATATATAGTGCTACATGGAGGATTGTGCATGTTAAATCCATGTCAAAATCTTTTATATCTTATTTTGCTTTGAAAGAAACAGCTGAAATTTTGTGACTTATTTGAATGTGACTGTGCAGTTTCCCTCATTATTTTTATTTAAAGGGATAATAACTCTTCGTATGAGATCTATATTTCACAATAAAAACACTGAATAACTCACAGAAATATAATATATTTTGTTTTACCACAAAAACGGCAGTTATAGCTATTATTCTGATGTCTGAGCTTGTCTTTAGACCACGTGACCTTCATTGATGGCTATACTCTGTTAAAATCTCTTAAGAGATTTTAACAAAAAACCAAACTTTTTAGAAAAAAACCAGGGACTAACTTTGAATGTAAAAATGGATTCATAAACCATTGGTAAGTATGGGAAAATTGTTGTTTACTCCAGGAAAATTCATTTTTTGGCCGAAACGAAGAGTTATTATCCCTTTAAGTAACTAATCATATTTGCTGTTTTATAGTAAAAGCTCTCTCTCTCTCTCTCTCTCTCTCTCGTTTAATTTCCTGTTGTGAGTTTGTTCATGGTTTTCCCATATAGGATAACAACAGCTTTACACTTACTGTTGAGTGCATTTGATTATAGCGTTTAAATAAATGCGGTGGTTCAGAAACGTGTATAAATGCCTGACCAGAAAACGACAAAATTGTGAACATTTCCGAAGGCAGGCCGCATCTGTTGTTGAGGATGAGTTTGCTGTATGATTTTCGCATTCATTTTGCACAGTTATCATCAAATTTGTTTCTTGGGTATTTAACTCTCCGTAACCTCGATGTCTAGTTTTATATATTTTAATTCATTAAACTATTAATACACTCGACGCTTCTGCATGACATTTAATGCAAGTGCAATAACTAATTACTTGTGTAAAATACACCTGCGTGCATATTAAGTAAGGATATACGCGTCCATGTATCCATACGTGGTGCTGTGTGAATTGAGGACTGAAGCCAAAATGTTGTTAATGACAATGTTTGTAAACTGTTCATCGGGAGTGCAGGAATCCCTGTCTTGCTTGCCAACGGAAGCCAAATAAAGAGTATTTTAGTCACAGCAGTGTCTGTAAACGGTTCATTTAGAGTGCAGGCGCGTAGGTGACTGTGGCACATGAGTGGCCAATTTAATGTCAACCTTTACAAATAGACTTAACAAATATCTCACTTTTTTGTCTGATGTTTTGTTATTTCTCAGCATTTATGCGGTGTGCTTTTACAACATTGGTATTCCATTCATTAATAAATATAGGATTATTCAAGAAAAAATCGGACAACAAGACAACAAATACAAATCGGCTTTATTATTATAGCAATCACAATATCTATTTATATTACCTATCAATTTAAAAAGTGGTCTCTTGGGGAACTTTCAGGGGATGACAAGAGTTTTGCACCATGCTATTTTCAGTTGAATGACAGTTAAATATCCATTTTTTTCTTGTTTGTATTTTATTGAGATCTCGCAGAGTTGGGTCGATCAACGTAGACCAATGGTGTGTATTCGAATGGGGTCTAATTCTACTATATACCCGGTAATAGGTTTAAAATATATGTAAGTTATGTTTTTACATGTAGATCACCATACATATTTTGTAGGATAGCCACATGGCCTCAAAATTGATACCGCCCTTCAGGGCAAAGACTCGTGAGGAGGAAGTCATTTTGGGGGGCTATGTTGGGCTAAGTTCTAAAGACACCGTGGATTAGGGTGTTTTTGTTAAAGGGGAAGAAAATTTGCCACCTGATTTCTACTACCGTCCCACAAGTGCTCAAAGGGGGGTGAGACTGGGGATTGCGCCAGCCAGTCCATCCTGTTGATTTATTGCTGGCGAAGCCGCTAGTGGTCTTCCCCGTCCCTTCGAGGTGTGGCATTATTATCCTGAGAAATAAACGGATGATTCCTGTCCGCAGAAATGTTTTCTATTAATGACAAAAGGTGTTGGTCCAGGATTCCAATGCTGTGCTGGTGATTGAGGTTCCCATACCCAGTACCAGTAATCAATACACCCCAAACTATTATTGTGCGTTGTGCGGACACGTTCTCTGTTAAATAGGCAGTGGCTGATGTTCCCCATGCTCTCACTGTCCTCACTGTTTATGTTGCACATGGAGTCACCGGAAAACACACGATGGCACCAGTTTCGACGTAAGGTCTATGCAATGGTTCTTGCAGACCTCACTCCTCTCCCTCGGTTTAACGAATTTTCTTTTGCTACCAAAGTGAATTAATAAACGTATAATGTGCAAACGCTTCGCAAAATGACACAAAAGAGTCCAAAGAATTATATCAATTTAGCTGATGATGCCACCAAATAATTTTTTCTATCAGTGATGAGGCTAGACGATGAAGACATTGCACTGTATTTGTGTGGCTGCAGTGTAGGCAGCATTTCCACACCACTAAAGATATTAAAGGAAAAGAATCTGATCATGCTGATTTTTTATAGGAACTTGTCTTTTTAGTAAACAAAGCCACTCAGTAAATTGAAGGAAAACAGAATAATGGTTTAGTACAGATAAATACGGTGTATTTAAATAGTATTATATGTACAATAATATGAGTCACACAGACATCATTGAAGCATAAAGATCTGTCTAAAAACGGGTCAAAGGCCGTGTGTTTGTTCTTGGAGAAAAAGACAAATAAAAATAGTCAGTATATTAACAAATTGTTTCTTGTTTGTTTCTTTCCATAGTCCAATTGCATTTGTATTGATTTTCAAATTTTTTTCTGTGACGAATCGCTAAGAAGACAACTTGGGAGTGCGATGTCTGTGAAGGGGATTGTGGTAGGAGTTCCAACGCATCATGTTTTAACTCACGTACAGATAAAGCTTAGTAAAGGATGAACAACGTTTTCATAGACAGTGTTTTACGGGAGTTATGGAATACATTAAAATCTGTTAACATTGCTTTAGTTAAAAGGAAACCGTACGTATGGGGAATAGGGTCAACAAGGTAAATGAAACGACAAAGGAGGGGAGGCAAATTTGTTGAACTTTTCCTTTTAAATATTCGTTTGTTGTCAAATTTATTTTCATTTATTTCTACTTTATTTCTTACTTTACCCAGTATTCATTTACTTGTTATCTTAGTCATTTATAGTTAATAAACTTTGGTGCATTGTATACAGCGTCATTGAAACTGTTGTTTATTTCTCGCTATGAGATTGAGCTTAACAGGGATTCTTTGTCGTAAGACTGCATAACAGCAACCAAAATAAAAACAATATATCATCTGTCTTGGACATGAGGGTTGTCTAAATATAACTTTTTTACTTGTAGATCTGATGGAAAATTCTCTCATTGAAGTTTCTTAAGGGGGCGTTTTATTAGGGATCAGGAT
Organism: Lingula anatina; assembly: GCF_001039355.2. The sequence goes on from NW_019775532.1 coordinate 76,138, forward strand.
GTGAGGTGACAATAATGAACAGATCAGACAAAATCAAACCCCAAGAAAATCGATACTCAGTCATTGTAGGAGCTAGGTTTGTACAACATAGTGAACGCTGTTGAACATTTTTCTCAATATTATCTCGCAGGCTACATGTGTACCCTGCAATAAACCACGACCTAAAATGCCTCTATGCAGTCGTGACAAAGGACACAGCGACAGGCAACAAGTTTCTAGGAAATTTCGTAATCTTCTATCCTTATAACCACTTGTGTCGTGTTATTCGTAATCAATGAGTTACATGAGGATAAGAGACAAAATAGACCCATACACTCTGAGCAACAGATATGCAACCATATACAAGACTACTTAATGAATTAAAATTAGAGGCTCTTTATTATGGTACAAGTAGGATCTAAATACACTTAAAGCCTGTGTTGGCAACACCAGGTGTGTGTCTCGTGCGCGTTTTGAGTAAGATTGTTAGAAGAATTCACAGATGCTAAGAGATGATGTGGAACAGCCATACCGTTTTGCCGACTTGCCGAACCTCTTGGTCGCAGAATGTTGCAGCCATGTTGACAATCAAAAGATAATTGAAAAAGGAAAACATTGAATATTTTCAACCCTAAGGTCTCCTAGATGTTTAAGTTGATACCCGACCTCTTCATCTATTTGCTTAAAAGGATAACAACCATTCATTTTGGCCAAAAAATGAATTTTCCTGGGGTAAACAGCAATTTTCCCATATTTACCAGTGGTTAATGAATCCATTTCAACATTCAAAGTAAGTCCCTTTTTTTTTTTTAAGTTTTTGTGGTAAAATAGAATATATTATATTTCTATGGGTTGTTTACAATGTATTCATTGTGAAATACAGATCTCATACGAAGAGTTGTTATCCCTTTAATATTGAAAAAAAAATCTTGAAGATTGTGGAAAACCGGAAGGGATGACTTAATCATGTGCATGTCGCTGTAATCCATGCTACCACTAAAATGGAAATTTTGTTCGCTACAGTTGTGCGGATATTGAATTTTGCGTGTAAGCGCCTTGGTTTATTCAACTGGAGTGTCCAGATAATCTGAGAAAAGATTAAATGACATACCGTATATTATCAGTCAAAATCACGTTAATTCTCATTAAACTTTGCATTCTAGTCTCTCTAGGCTATATTCAATAGAAACCTGCGTTTAGTGTGGACGTCGTTTTGAATTTAAATAAAATACATTGCCCAATTCAACTAGTCATGCAATGCTACTGAGAAGCAAAGACAAATGCTCTTTATCTCTTACTGTCTTTGGAATCAAATATAGGAAAACGGTGAAATTAATCCGCACGACGCGAATACGTTTAAATAAAAAAGAAGAATTGAATTGGCGCCATGAGATATTTATTAGTCTTCACATATCTTATACATGATACTATGGCGTGCACGACAAACAAAGATTTACTTAGAAGTCAACATCCCTTGTTGACGGAGGCCAAGTACCAATCTACAAGTCTCTCATACAGTAATATATTGTTCATGAACCGCTCTAAAAGGTTTTCAACAATGATCGTTGATAAAATATGTGTGATATTCAAACATCTTGATTTCATCTGAGGGCATTTGCAAAGACGTTGGCTGCAACGAGGCAACCGAAGTCTGTGGGGAATAAGTGTCAGCCAGGAGTCACCTTGTCTCCTGAGGCTAATTAAATCAGTAATTTATTAATTTAGCCCCGTGATTGATAGTCAGCGACATGGCACAAAAAAGACAAAAGGCTGTGACACGGTCACTTTGAAGTTAAGGGTTGAACAAAAAATGGAAGGGGACGTTAGTTTTATAGAACCATATTATAGGTGACTGGGGTCATATTGTTTTTAATCCCAAATTCTCTATGATGAATACTCAAGCGCTGTGTTATGCTGCCAGCAATAAATTGAAGGAAAAGTAACTACGATAAATTGACAAAATACGTTGTGTCAGAATTGAACGCATTAAATGCACACCAGGCCTCTGATCATATCAAGCGAAGGCAAAAAAAAAAACACGTTCACTGATCACTGAGTTAATGATAATAATTGCTCGGCAGTATTCTTTACATTTCAGGCTAATAAAGACTATTACGCTGTAGTCATATAAAGTAAAAGACAATAAAGTGTGCATTAAAAGATTCTTATCTTAATGGAGTCTATTCAAAGCATCATTCCGATTTTGCCAGAATCCGCATTATAACGCCATCTCATTTCCCAGCGGAAGAGTGGAAACGATTTCAGGTTTCTTTGTTACAAATGATGAAAAAACACCGAGTTCTTGCATACAACATTCATGTGAAAAAAAGTCAAATGAAACCCAAGCACTTCAGGCAGTTGCCGACTCATATAGTTTCTCTTGTCTTTTGAATAACTGAATACGTAAAACACGGACTCCTGTTAGGCATTTGCCCAATAACTGTGATTATTCGTGTCCTGTCAACTTCAAAAGTGTTGATTAAAGGCCAAATTTCCCCTTGATGTTATTTGCATCGTTCTACTTTCGTTTGGACGAAATGTCACTGGATCATGTCCAACAAGACAGTATTAAAGAGAGTTGTGTTGTTAACTTTTGTATTAGCTGATATCTATGAAATACATAGAACGAGATTAATGTTTACAAAAACAAAAGTTTTATCTATAGTGTTTTTTCTGATGCTCTCTCAGATATGCTCTTGTCACTGGTGTTTTCTTGCGAAGAAGTTATTGATCCGCAGAATGCTCTGTACATTCACCGTTCAAATACTTGCATCGATCTTCCAATAAAACCTATAATTTGGTATTACGCGTATTGTGCGGACGAATGACATCTAAGGCCAGTGGTTTTGCGTACCCAGGTGCGCACACCCTCTTATACGAACACAACACTGATTTTGCTGTTTGGAGTAGTCTCCTAAATGCGAGTCTGAATTTGTTCCCAGTGATGTAGTAAATGATGAAATTACAGGCATGATGAGCTAGGCAAATCTCTTCAACGAATTTCCTTGCAGTAATGTAGGTAAAATAGGACTGCCAAGTTGAATCGGTGCGAATTTCTTCGTCTGAGAGGCATTTATTTCCCTGCGGAACCGCATAATGTACGGCATATACAATTGTGGCAGGAAAGGTAAGGGTTATCACAAAGAACGAAACAGAAAGCAACATTACTGTGGAGGTGATTTTCGTACTCCCTTTGCTTTCATGGCGGGTGATGACACAATGTTTATTGTTTCCAGTCTTTTTGACAGCCACGGGTCCGTCTAATGACACTTTCCAGATGGCAATAATCACTCGAATATTTATAAATAGAATAACCAACGGCACAATAAAAAATATCAGCATCTCGCTACACCATGTCCATATGGTTCCCAAATCCCGCCCAAGAAAGGTCTCCTCTCTTAAAGTACAGGTCTTTCTCTGCGTGTCGTATTGCCATAGATAAGCTTGGGCAGTACACAAAAGTAAAGCAAATGCCAACGCCAGAAATAATTTCTGAATGGTTTTTGCTTTTGTGCAAAGTAACGGACCTTTGAATGGGAGGCACACTACTACGTACCTATCCAGAGTTGCCCCAAGCACGAGCATCGGCGACAGGTACTGAGGCAGATAGTATGCCGCCATGAAAATCTCACACACATACCGTTGGTCCAGCGAACGAAGTCCCCAGGCAACCTTCAATTCCATACAAATGTGAAGTAACAGGAAACACAGATCTGATAAAGCCAAGGCGGACAAATAATAAGCAGAATTGTTGTTCATTCGCATCCGACGTTTCTGCCAAATGGTGAAAGACACCGCATTCCCAAATATCCCGATTATGTACCATATTGGTGTTATTACACGATCTGCGTACACAGCCACCGGATCAAACCTGGTCAGAATATCTAACCATGAATGTCTTTCAAAAAGTCCTTCTACACATTCTTCGCTGTCATTTGTTGGGCGACCCGGACAGGAACACAATGAAACCACACTAGTGAAGTTTGTTTCCATCCTTAGACGCAGTTCCAGATATTAAAATAGTTAAAGTTACGTTCAAATTCAATTTTGCTATAAGGACCTATCAGGCTTCTCGGGTTCCTATAACTAGATGGTGATGTCACAACCAATTGCTGTTGAATTGCCCAAAAAATACGCTATATAGCAAACCCTGTTTGCTTGAAACTTAAACTGGGGTGTATAATATCACTCCTGTATCAAGAATTTTCCAATACAGAATCTTACAGAAGATATTGTATTTTTGCTCTTGGTCGATCAGCCGTCTTCGTGTCGGTACATATACCTACTGACATCGCGACACCAATGACGTGTTTTAATAGCTCTGTGACAGAAGTATCCAATGACACGTTATGACCAGGTGCTATCCAATCACCAGAAACCTTGCATGATGCGATGTCTAAACAGTATACATGTACATACAGTCAACAATGTGTGCCAACACCAGACAGAACGACATAACCTATGAGTCTTGTGCAGTGAACTATCCAATTATAAGGCCAGGCAATTTAGTATGAAGTGCTTGGAACTCTCGGCTGCGTTAAAGATTGATGGCTTGCTTGATTGACCCCGTTTTTTTATCACACGCTGCCCGCTATTGAATTAATTCGCTCCAAGTACACCCTGGTGTTCAGAGTTCTGAAAACGTCTCTATTTCCCCAAATGTCGTTGATGCCAATTCATGAAATATAAACGAATACTACAATTGTCTCTGTGTTTTGATTCACATTTAGTCTGTGTCAAAATTCAATCTAATAAAATGCAGTTAATCCAGTCTCCAGGCTGTTGAAATCGAAGTGTGACCAAATAGAATAGATTCGTCTTCCAACTTTGGGTATGGTCACCAAAGATGAGTTTAACTGGTCTACGCGTTCATATAGCTTAGTCGCCTTGACAGATTTTTTGACGGAGACGGTTTTTGCTGCATTTGGTCAAACTGAGCCATAACTTACTAAACAGGCTATAGGTTATCGTTTTATGGTTAGGGATGGGTTTTGACAAAAAAGTCCTGTCTACACGTTCATGTTTAGGTTAAAAGATAACATTCAGTGTTCACTGATTAATTTCCTTTACATTTATATTACAAATGTTATTTTACCGATCACGTCATAATTGCGATTTTAGGGTTAAAAATTGCAAAATAGGTTTTTCAAATTTCTCCTTTTTCTGAACATACACGAACACAGTCTCAAGCATATATAATGACTCCAATGAGTACTTCAAAACCCTGCCAGCAATTTCTTGTAGCCTTAGTTCAGATTTTTTTCGTTAATAAGGGTTTGTTTTGTCATGTATGTTGGTTCTTTTACGCCCTTGTTCTTCATTTGATTACAGTATCTAGGATCAGTAACAGAAGCAAATGAACTGTCTTGTTAAAATTTACATGTACGTTTTGTCTGTGAAACCAAGAAGTCAATGACTGATTCACAGAAAAGTATTATCTTGTTGCTGATGAATACATTTGCATTGGACTTCACAATGTTGCTTGAGAATGGCATAGAGGAAGCCTGTTCACACGAGTTAATCAACAAGCATCCGAATTACTAAGAAGATGAGTGATCGGCTGTAAACAAGCTTAATGAAGGAGGAGGGGGGGACTTTCCTACTACTACTACTTTGAGTAGGTAGTCGAGTCTTGACAGATTGTTATTTTTTCGTATGTAAAGACAATAAGTACACTCAAAATGCCATGTGCACGAAGTGATCACATATATCTCGGCCTTAGCCGTCTCAAATGTGCGTATGAAACAAGATCCAAGTGCTGATCTATCGAATGCCACACTTTAAGTGATACTTCTACACTTCGAACGCCACTGTGCTCTGTGGTGTTCTGAAAGTTGTGATATAATGATTTTGTTAAATCATTTTCAATTTATTACAGTGGTTTTGTGTCAAAATCCGAATCAGCGGATATGAAAATTCTGAAGGTAATACTGCAGGTTGGATATTTTATCTTAAATTAAAGGTCTTTTTTTATTCCTGTTGCATTCATTTAATTTATCTTCATAGCATCTTATTATACTTAAAACACAGGTCCAACTTTATCGTGTGAAGTAATATTGTTTTTTTTTTTTTTGGCAAAACATCATTTTCGGTTTCCTGATTTTCTCAGGCACCTGGACAGCTATAAACATGATTTTAATGGTATTATAATACTTGAACAAAGTACCACAAAAGGGGTTCGGGGATTTTTTCCTTCAAACACTTACTGTTGATTTTATCCATAAAAAGGTTATTTTTAGTCCTATTTGAGTACAGTCCAACCTTAACACAACAGAATTCATTCTTCATTTTTACAAAACAGCTTATAAACATCAACAGTAAGTGGTTTTACACTCTTGCTAAAATGATTGTCATGTTGGAAGAGAAAATAACGGCCAAATAGAGCTTTAGCATATGGCACCTGCCTTCAGACGTGACCATCATCGATAAGGTTCCACGTTTCCCAAAATGAATAGCAGGCCATTCCTAGACAAGGCCACCACCGTGCCTGGTAGTTTCTATCACGCGTCTTCGGCAAACAAATTTATCATTGCTACTGCCCGCAATTACCAGAAGAAATGTGACAATTATCATAGTGAACTTTAGAGTTATAATTTTATTTCTTATCTTCAAAACATTTTACCAATTTAAGCAAATTTGTTCAATGCTCTTGATATATAAATAAATAAATAAATAAATAAATAATAACGATAGACAGTCACACGACTAACCGTCATTTCATAACACGTGGGATCAGCTGAAATCCACATTTGTCATTATTTTCTTGGAAAAATGATTTTCTCGTTTTGCCAAAAGTGTTTTAGTGTTTTCACACGCAATAGTTGTACTAAAACGCCCTCTATTTTAATAACGGTCTTGAAAGAACTATAGTAACACAATCTTTTGCGGCGTTCAAAGCGCATTGATTTGTAAATAGTTATGAAAGGTAACCAAGTTACATTTGTCTTGGTTCGGTTTTGAATAAAAAATCTGTAAATTATGTACAACCGAAAACAGCGCACTACGTTTTCTGAAAATCACTAAACTGGCTTTCAAACGGTTCTTCAGTACTTTAAAAAAAATCCACGTACATTACCCCGATACCCGATATATAAAATCCCTCTCCCGCATAATGCCCGTCTGAAGCACTGACATTTGAAAAATTACCATTTTCCACTTTCTCTTTTTATTACAATAAAGCAGACAGGCGCGTAAATGAGGCACATACATGTACTTATCAAACGAATCACTGCGTGTTACGGATCTAACGAAAGCTACAGCGAATCTAATTCATTTGTGACGGTAATAAATGATATCTAAAAAGTTTTTTTTTTGTTTTCTGATTGCGTTCGCTTGCATTCCCTAGTATCTTATTTGATGTTTAGGTCAAATTTATCAACCTTGATTAAAACGTGGTGCGTTATGTACACGCAGGTCTTAACCCGTGCTAGTTATTAACTGTCACAGCATAGGTACTACATTAACAACGTATGTCTGATTCCATGCCTTTTCCTGGAAACATAGCAATTATTTCTGAGGAGTCGGGGGATTTAAACATGCCATCGACTGTTGACAGCTTATGAGAGCCATTTTATGGAGCTCGCCTCCTCTATCTGTATTTTCGTAATTTTCCTAACAAAACTCCTAAGGCGTTTGATTCAATGTGGCACAATGTATTCTTACAGGTTTTCATGGATCTTTTACTTAAAAGATAGAAATTGACCTTTTTTTTAAACCTAAAGCTGCATAACTGGCCTATTGTGTTGCTATATATTTAAAAGAGCATGACCGCTGACAACCGAAAATTCGGCCACAGACTAACGCTGCAACATTGAACTATCATTGGCCATTTGTGTGTTCTGGAATATATATCTCTGCTCGCATTGAGAGTGGGAATCCTGGAATCGTCAGATGGCGCCATCCACATGGAAATTTAAAACATCAGTATGTCTAATTTCGAGTCCAAGTATAATTAAAGCCTAATTGAAATATAGCATGGTTCTGGACAAGCTGTAAACAAGTTCTGAATACGGCATGTCATCAACATGTAAATTGAGATTTATGTCCATTCACAAAGGAAACAAAACAACAATGTTTTGCTTTGGTGCCACAGAAAAAAAACAATGATCAAGAAGATCGAATTATTCATTTAATAGAAGACCAGAATCCAATTTCAGTAAAGTGTGTCTAGAAAATGATTCCATACTTAGTCCCAGGAGAGTGACATATAAACAGCCCTTCCAAATCGATGTATAATAAAACTGAGTATAAACCTTGTGGTAAAACCAACTTAGATAAGCAGAAAAACAAACAAAGTAAGACTGAAGAGAAAGCGACTGCACGTAGAATTGTCGAAAACGTTTTGACGGACAAGTTTAAATGCTGCTTAAAACGGACGAAATCTGTAAGGCATAGTGATTGTATCTATAATTCCTTACCTGTAATAAACGATATCTCAAAACTGATTACACTATATTGATTACTTTATACTGAGAGTTTATCGATATGCGTACATATTGGTATATAGTTGATACATGTATGAAACTGTTAAATGCTTACAAGTATGTTATAGCCTCCTATTGGTTGGTCTATACAAGACTACAAACAGAAACGATTTTATCATGTTTACTTTCGCTTTTATTAATAATAACTGCGATAAACAATCGTCATACAGTGTACATGTTGGAGAAGCATATTACAAGTGATGAGATGATACATTTGCATATGTACAGCTGAACAGAGAGTATATATTTGTTTTATAACACCGCGAAGAAAATGATCCCCTCATTGAACACCTTCTGATACCCGCCACTGAATGAACATTTGCCATTGCCGTCTTAGGCCGCACTTATAACCAAGTTGATCTGCGTACTAGCTAGTCCGTGGATCAAATATGGCGTGCACTTGACAATGGATTCCCGCCTCCCACGCGCCCAGTCCCAGCAGGGCCACGCTTTTGAAAGGATCGCGCCATACTTGATCCGTGGACTAGTTTGTTCGCGGATCAACTGGTTCTGAATGCGCCCTTAGAGTTTGGATTTTTTTGTCTCAGTCACGCAGCAGGTCTATTTACTCAGTCGATTTTTATGCCCTGGACTATATGATTTCATGTTTGTAGAAATGCATTTGATGGCAGATAAGATGAATGTATTGTTTCGTTGGAGGAGTCTACACTTTATGTGTGACCAAGGGTATGTGAAGGTGATAGCGACCTTGGCTTGATAAGTGCCTTTCAGAAACTAAAAAATGCCTGCTTCCACACTAGTTAGTACAACTTTCAAAATTTGTTTCCTTCTGTATTAAATCTTTTACCTTCATTCACCCCACACTATTACCTCTGTAGGTTAAACCGAGAACTTCCCAGAAGGCATGACAATAACAGCAGTAATTGTTAATTACAGCTGAACCACAGGAAAGACTCTTATAGAGAATCACGACTCCGTCACTGTTTCGGGGACAAAAGTGAAAGGTGAAATTTTAAGAAATAAACATTTTCAGAAATATCCATCACTTTGCATACTGTATTTTCAGGCAGAGTCAGGCGTAAAATAGAATCATTGATGTTGCCGAAAATGAGACAATATCAAGGAATAAGTGCAAAAGTTTAGGCCTAGGGTTTAATATAATTTCCTACACTTTTTCCTTGATACGTAACCAAACGAGGATTTCATATTTTTCTTTTTTTCTTTAAGTTGCACTCGACTTATCTTTCGCCATTATAAACCAGATTAAATATGCGTGAATTCGAAATTCGAAGTTTTATTTTACTTTTAGCTAAAGAAATTAAACATTTTAAACTATTAGAAAACCATTTTGTATAATTGCCATCAAAATACAGAATAATAAATCCCTATTAAATGTTCTCAGAAATCAATAATCTATTATTGTGGAAGAAATATTAAAAAAAAACAAAGGTAAGGCGGTGAAAGAAACCATGATTGCTAGTTTGTCCAAAATAAAAAGTTGATACGAGTTCACTGAAAAATTAGCTTCCTGCCTGTTTCCCTTTAAAGAACGTCATCACAATCCCGCGACACATAATTGCTCTCAACCAGAAAAGTAGGCGCCGACGTGTACAATTAACTCCTCAAGAATGACGGTGTAGTTCTATTTAAGTCATGTGAAATTCCCAAGGCGCACAGCTTGAAAATTCGAAAGACTGTACAATCTTTAAATGTGTCTTTTAAAAGCGGTCATTTCTGTAACATCCAATTCCGTTTTCTTGTAAAAAGACTGAAACGAGTTCAAATTTCCAATGAAAAGGCACTAATAATGCAACCTGTAAATGCACCATATGAGACAAACACCATTCAGGTGTGACCTGGAAAAACTCCAGTATGCTCACCTAATCACAGTTTTAGTCAAATTTGCCTACAGGGATTATGCTTTCAGTTATTTCTATTGGTTCACAATATTCCCATACCCACCTCTCTCTCTCTCTCTCTCTCTCTCTCTCTCTCTCTCTCTGAAAAAACACATTATACAGTATTTGTTCGAAAATGTTATGTAATTGAAGGGTTTAGTGTTAGGGGACACCTGATCGCATAGCAGGGGTGAGCGTCCTACGACATTGCTTCCGGCGAACATGCATTTATCACCCCTGCGCCGATAAAAGGAATTGAAAATGGTAAAGCGGAAAGTCATAAGCAGCTAACAATGCAACCATTCTTTGGCAGTCATCTATCACAATTTATTTCTATTATCCGTTGTATCAAGGCTCTCCTAGTCATCTTCATTTCTAGGTATTACACGCGCTTTAATAAAAAGCTTCATGTTACCACAGTTTCAACCATCCTTTATATTACAAGTAAACGCTTTCCAAGAAAAAAAACATCATTTGACTGTTTGTCAAGGTACATGTAAGGTGAAATGTTTCGCTAAAATAATCTCCCATTGCAAAGCAAAACGATTCTAGGTAGGATTTGCCGTTCTCCCTTCTTTTTTAATACTTAAGCATACATGTACATCAGATATCCATTGTGTTCTGTTGATTGTTCTAATTGATTAATCGTCGTAGAGCCACCACTTAGTCTTTTTAATACTGCTTTATACATCGTCCATATAAGTGTTATTCATGATAAAGACGATAATTAATTACTTAGTGAAGCAAATACTTAGTATATTGAAAGCCTATTATCCACCGTACAATCATGGGTTGGCTGATTAAAATACGTCCAATTAATACAGAATAACATTTGGTTAATATAAAAATGTATCAAATAAAAGAATAATGTGGAAAGCGGCGCGTTTTTTGACGATATAATAGTCATACTCCTGATGGACCTGTTTGCAGACAAAAACATGGATGCCACGTTTAAGATTTAGATAGAGGGGAATGGAAACGATAGTAATGATTTCCGTTTTATAGAAATTGGTTAACGTACACTTTGTGAAATAATCTGTTGGCGAACAGCATTTATGAGAACAATAATAATTTTATTGAAGGAGCGTAATTAATTAATTAATTGCTGGACACTGCTCCTACAAATCGTTACTAGATCAGCTTTGCTGATAGCATTGTTTGATAAACGATTAATCATTACGTTCTGGTATAACAGTGCTATCTTGCATTTTACTCAAGATACGATACATGAAACCGAACCTCATTAATCTCTCAGCGATTTAATTCAGTCAAATGTTATCCAACATGACACAAAGCCCTCCGCGTTCGTCTATTTCAAGCATGTCACTTTTGTTTAATTTAGGCTTTGGAACGACGAGCAAAGCAACACATTCTTGTCGAGTTAGACTGTGAAATTACATGCTGCAAAGCTATATTTGGGCATTTTGGAAAAGGAGACACGTACTTACCCATCACAACTATGTGTATATTTAAAAAACTTGACCTGGCTGTAGCAAAAAGAGGAACATGCCAAAGAAAATAACACTAATGTTCAAATGACAACTTGTATTTAACACAACGCCATATATATGTAATAACAAACCTATTTCGCTTCAAAGTCAAAGATATCGCCAACAGAAACATTAGATAAGAACAAGCACAACAACGTATACTGGCTTATCCACCACATCATCGTGGGACCCCAATTAAATACCACTTCTCTTTTTTTAGTCCTCATTTTATTTACTCCCCATTTGAAGAAATAGTGATTTGGAGACTGTGTAATACGTAACGTGTCTTTTCGTACATTTGGGATATTTGATTTGGAATGAGGGAGGCGGTCATTGACTCCACCCATACACGGAGATACTGGTACATGGCATTGACATGTATATTGTAACTGCCATAAGGAGCTCCTGAAGGGTTCTTTGTGTCATTTTAACTGCGCTACACGTAGGCCTACATGTCGGAGCTTTTACAAATGACATGACATGTAAATTCCAAAACAACAAAGATAAATTCAAAACAAATTAAAGGGAGTTTATTATTTTTAAATCATTTTTTTTTTTAAATTTCTCCAACATGAAACTTTTGAACTGTTGATAAAAGAATATAATTGATACTGCAATCTTAAAACTCCTGTGACCATATGTTTTGAGATTATTTAGAGTAATTACTTGCTGGACACTGCTCCTAAATATCGATGCAAGGTCATCTTTGCTGATAGCATTGTTTGATCAACGATAGATCATTTCGTTCTACTACCTATCTATCTATCTCTTTACTTGCAACTTATTGAGTCTGTAAAGTACTGATGCCACAACTCTACAGGTTGGTTCCATGTTATTTCATTCCCTCATGTCATAAAACTACAATGTTATGACCGTTACCTATCAAAACATGTTATCTGTCTGTCGTTGGGCATTTCTGTGAAGATGATTTATATCTTTTATTTGATTTCATTTACAGTCAGATAATCTATGGTTTCTATGTCAGTTTGTGACAGATCGGAATAAGTTTTTGCTATGGCTATCAAATGGGGAATTTGCAGTGATGGGAGGATAAGCTATGACTTTGCGTGGCCCTTAAATGCATTATCTCCAGAGGAACACCAGGTACATGTATGCACGTTTAACTGGAAACTTTTTGTATTGTAAGCCTTAATAATCATCCAGACACCAAAAAATAAGATTTTCCTGTATCTAATAATTCAATAATGCATCTGTCTTTGTGCTCATCTAAAACAATAAAAATCACCCGGACAATATAAAATATCGGCGTTTACATTTCTCGTTGCAATGGCAACCCAAAGCTTTAATCGTCAATTTAACAACTTTCTATTTTGAGGTGATATAACAATCGGCATTGGGCGTAACATCATCTCTGAACAAGATTTTATCACGAAAAATAACATACTTGACTACGATTGAAATGGCCGTCACAATCGCTGACAGGATTTTTGGGGTACTTAATGGGTGTCATTAAATCGGCGTTAAAAGGGTGTTTGTGGGTGCTCAGGTAAAAGAGACATTTGAGAGACCGACTTTTCAATTTTACCCCCAAATCGCAATGATGACGTCAACCGTAAGATGATTGTGTGTGATTTTCATGACATTTAGTCTCACATTATTTTACGCATCTTAAATTTTATAGTGTTATTGTCTCATTGGGGTCTGAAAATATTAGTTCTACTGGATAGTTAACTTAGTGTGAATTGTTTAAATGCTATGGATAACGATCATTGTAACACTCGACCTAGGGCGGGCCGGCGGAGTTTGCTAAAATGTTTGGCATTCAAACACCGTGTGAATCATACTAGGAACTACATTGTAGCAAGGGATCCAAACGTAGGTTAGTATATTAACTGATGCTTCCGGTAAGAAAACCACTTTCCATTTAATTTTACGTCTTTTATTTCTTTTATGTCCTTCTCGTTTCCTTCCTTTTCTCCGTCTTCATTTTTAAAAACCATAAGAGATATTTTACTTCTTTATTTCTGGCACTATGTATGGCCACGAGGTTTTGTTTTGCTTTTTGTGTATGCCTTGAACAGCGCATTTCATTTTATTACATATTTTTTATTTATCTTTGTTATTTAGCTATAATTTACATTGGCACAATTCACCCAAAGCACCATCGAGTGTGTATGTTGTTCCTGGGATGTGATAAACCGGCACTTTGCGAGAAACCCTTGTGGTCAACTTGGGGCAGGCACAGGAGGTCACTGCATATGCGAAAGAAAAGAGGTTATTTTTCATGGAGGTGAGGACATAAGTGTGGTTTCTTTTTGTCACTTTTTTGTGTCATACACGTACATGTAAAAAGGCCTATACCCTGAAATATTTTAAAGTTCTATTAAAGCCTTTTAGGCTTTGTGTAGCCGTTTTTTTAGTTTATGAGCAGATAAGGAAGGAAATAAGGAAGAAAACTATTGGCGAAGTTCACTTCCTTTAGGCTTTGTTTGGGCAGGCTATTTTGCATATTGAACGGATTACGAACAAATCTCGTAGAAGAGGCGCTCTGTTGGACCTCTTTTTATCTACCGTAAAAGCAAGGAGTTATCTGTTATAACTCCTTGGTGTAATCGCCAAAAACCCTTCTAGGTGTTGACGAGACATCTCTTCAAGGTCTTGACGAGACATTTACTCTCACTCCAACAACAGAATGTAAATGCTGCAGCGTCTCTCTGGTAATCACTATATTTGTTTTTGAATCTTATTGATACGGCATGTCCAATGCACAAGCACTATAGGCAGTGATCATATTTATTAAACACATGTAAACTGTGGAAAAAACCTTGAAATCTCAAATGTAAAGGTTCTTACGGTTTCTTTTGTGTCACGTACTTAACTAGGAATTGTTTATGAACAGAAATCAGTAAGGAGGAACACAGCTAGTTTGTTATTCTCTTACTCGACATCTGTTCGATCGACGTACAGTAAGTTTGAAGGAAAACGGACTCACTCACCATAAACAAGTACATGTACACATTGAGTACAAATGAAAAGGGTACCCTCTACCAGGGCCACAGATTGAGTTTTCACTGGATATTCACAGATATGTCTCTGGTTAAATTCACGGTTATTCTTTGTACTGTGAAAAAATGTCACAGAGAAAATGTCCACATAATATTGACTACGGCCCTGGTAGAGGGTAATTTCTCAGTACATTGACTATCTGCAAGTACAGTAGAGCACAATGATACGTGCGTACGTTTAATATTACAGGCTGATCGGGTGACTCCCGACCACCAGAACAGAATAAGTACGTAATCGTCGCTAAAATGTCCATGTTTCTTTACAGGACTGCCTGAATATAGAAGCTACAGAATGTTGACTTTGGCAGAAAGGAATGCAACATTTCAATGACTGGTATATTTAAATATTGTTAGTCATGATTTCCATTTTGTTTTACTTGGTTCATATTTTAATATATTAAAATACACTCACTTATACATAAATGATATCACACTCTAGCTATTCTACGGTAGTGCCTATTTCAGGTTTCTTTTCTGTAATATGTCTATTGTTAATCCTCATATGAAATTTCCTGATTGCATAGCTTTATTTGAAGTATGTTAAAAGAGTTATGCAAGGTCTGAAAGGAAACGGCACCAATGATTACGAAACGGCACCAATGATTACGAAGCGTGTCTTCATTTAGATGTTTTACATTATACAATTTTAAGCTCTTGTTTGTCAAACTTGCTAGTCCATAATACTTCATTTGTATCTTCCTCGCAACGCTGCCCTAGATCGTTTAACATCTGTCTGGTCGATTTTCTTGTTCTGTAGCGCAATTAATTTGTGTTTGTGTATCCATTGTGCATCTTTCCATGATGGTTTTCATGAATTTTTTCGTATCAAAGGATGTTGTAGTGATGAAGGCATTTACAAGTTAACAGTTTGGATTAATAAATGGTTTTGTTATATTAAGTAGTGGGTAAGGTGATTCTCCATAGGGAAGACGTCAGTTTTAAAACATTTTTAAAGAAGCCACAAACAAGCCAAACTATTCTAATGGTTCCTATATGTACCGAGTACAAATAATTCTGCACTTATAAAAACAGAAATTGTCTGGCAAAATAAATTACATTCAAGCAAATATACTGTATTTTGTTCAGACAATCAGGCAGTGAGACAGTCATTGCATCTATGGGGCCATTCAGAATAGAAGATCCGAGTATCAACTGATCCAAAGATCAAATATGGCAGACCATACATGAAAGGAAGACCACCTAATCCTGAAATGGTCCCTCCACCTCTAACATGCCTCCCCACATGGCATCCCTGCAGGGGCACAGTAATTAAACTTAGCTCTATTCCACTGGATGCATGGGGAGGTGTGTGGGACTCAGAGAGAGCATTACAGGACTACATAAGCAGTCTTTCTTTCTTATTTGATCAAGGGGCATCTTGATAGTCTGAAGGTCCATTGGTCACTATAGAACCTTTGGACCAATGAACCCTTGATTAAAATATGATGAAAATGTTACCATTTTTCGGATTATTGAACCTTCGGACTATTGCTATGGCCCCATTTGATCCTAGGATCAGTTGATACTCAAATCTTCTACTCTGAATGGCCCCTATGAGTTTATCCCTTTATTAATGTTCATCAGTGAATAATATGCAAACAGCTGGCTATAATCCCATAGCAAACAAAATAAAACATCACTGGATATATTATAAACATTAAAACACTTTATTTTGCTACACAGGAGAGACTCGCTTAGATACATATCACATTCAAGTACTGATAATTAACAAGTGAGAGCCTCAGATTGAATGAGCAACACATACATATATATATATATATATATAATATACAATAGGTTCATATATAGATAAAATACCTGCAGTGGCTATATATATATGTACATGTATTGATGATTAAGACCCGTTGTCAAAGTAATTCCTTTTGATTGTCGCTGCATGTATCTTGAAAAGAACAGAAATGGGGACTCATTAAATGCGTTCCAACTGTATCAAAGACAGAAGTACTGCTAGTTTGTTGTTAACCACAAAATTATATAAATTGACCAACATTATCTAAACCTGCAAGATATCCGAGGGCCTTCAACAATTGGTGTTGTTTCTGTGTATCAAAAATAACTATTTTATCAGTTGATAATAAAAGACTTTGTTAGATTAGATGAGCCATATCTATGAATGAATCTTCCATATATCAGTTCATTGGCAAGTAAAGTGAACTGGTAACTATTAATGTTAGAAATATATAGGACTGGGCATGTTATGCAATTGGAAATATTCTTTCACATTTTATATGGTGTTGTGCTCTTTTACAATTCCATAATTCCCTCTCAAACACGGAACTGTTAATACATCCACATTTTTTCCTTTTACTATCGTTGTTTTGATTTTTAGCATTGTGAATATTTTTATGGGATGGGCCAAATTGTTATTTAAGTATAGATCTTGCATTTAAACTATAAGGAAAAGTTAAGCTTATGCTACTCAAGCCATCAAAAGTAAAAAGCCCATACATAACCTGTATGTACATCACTTGGGGAAAATATACAAAACGATGTACTATGGACCAAAACAGAATTGCAATTGTTGTAACATTTTACTTAATTATTAAACAAAATTTTACCTTTGCTCCTTCTAGTCTGGAAGGTAGTGGCATTGACGAAGAAAGGAACTTTGACACTTAGGGTGTCTGCTTCCCAGCAAGTAATTTTAACACAAAAAATGGTAAAGCTGCAAGTTTACCCATTTATGGGTGCTATTTCACTAATAACAGAAGAAATATGAATAAAAAGTAAGTTACTTGATGGCATGTAAATGAGTAAAAAGTTTTAAAGAGTTTTAATATGTCTGTTCACACCAGTATGTTTTTTCACAATTTTTATAGCTATCAGATGTTGCCTCAGTCCCAAAAGGATTTTGATTGTAATATTTATGACAGAACTGTACATAAGTCATGTAGTTTTCCTAAAGTATCAAACATGTACCTATGCGTAATATAGTCACTAATGAAACTATCATGACATTTCTAAACATTTTATATAAAGTCATTCATTTCAATTTCTGAGGCATATCTTATATACAAAGTTTTGCATTATTCTGCATAAAAAGCTGTATATCTTTGAGGTTCTTAAATGATAGAAATGCACATGGTACCAGTATATATCTCCAATATTATTTATATTAAAAAAACTCAGATGGGTATTGGAGCCCCCTGGAACAGCCTTTGTGCTGCCATCTTCAGGACTTATCCCTACTGGTCTGCAGAGTGACTTGTAAAAAGTACAATGAATTGACTTAAGAGCTTGCAGCCATTTTGATAGTATAAAGGCTTCCAAGTAATTCCCTGCCATAAATTTACATATACTTGTTGTTGTAATCCTTTCTAGATTTCACCAAAACTAACATGCATGTGTTACGATTCTTTTTCTTTATTATTTCCCTCCAATTTATTTTCTTTTTCTTCTGATTCTTTTTCTTTCTCTTTTTCCAACTCCTTTTGTTTATCAGCAAGCTCTTTCCATTTTTCCAGGTTTGCCCTATAAGTATAATAGAACAATACATTTTCCTTGCTTTATTTATTTTCAGTTTCTTTTCTTAAATAACTATATGGAAGATAACCTGAGAAGAAACATTTATGAGCACATTCCATCATTTACATACATTATTCTCAAAAATTTCCGTTACTTGAAATTGTCATTGCTTTGAGAATAATAATAATAATATTTACAAGTTAACCAATTTAAATCAAATACATAATGCTGGAGTCACTTTGATTATTGGCATACAGTTGAAATTTTTCCCGATTATAGTTACTTGTCTATGCACAAAAGGTCATCTTTACTTATTGTGGCATGATGAAGGCCCTTATAACTGTCCCTTTCCACATGAATTTTCTTTGCTCTCTTCCACTGCTATGTGCAATTTCAGACCAGAAATTCCAAGTTAAATTTGCAACGATAAAGAAAAACTTGACTTTGTAACACTTACTTTGCACCCTCTACCATGGGAGAGGTGGGAGGTAGAACCTGAGCCAAGAGTTCATAACATGGTAAACAAATACCAACCAGGAAACCAACCTGAAAAGCAGAGCAGGAAAGTTATCTACAAACATTTAACTGAACTCAGTAATTTTTGGGGAAATACAGGTTATTTACTTCAATCCTCTGATTAAAAGATCATTAGCCCATAGCTGAAAAAAAATGGGCACAAGTTATTGAATATTAAAATTTGAACCAGTTTTAGCTCGCATAAGCATAGACTAATTTTTTAATTATTCATTTAATTTTGGACACCTGATCAGAGGATTGCCATTAATGTTTTCTTTCTTAATGGAAAAAATGTTTCATACTCAAAGCTACAGATTTAAATTGCTCTTTTAATTTAATTTAATGCAAATACTGAAATATGATGGATGCCCGTATGGGGCAATAAGTGTATTTAGTAATAATATTTTGTTTATGCTTAAAAGCAAAGAAAAGCCAAATTTTCACACAAGATATGATATGTTAAGGCCAAAGCACTTTCTTTCAACAGTGATGTGAGTGTTACTTTACATGTGTGCACCACCCCCTCCCCAACCACAAAATTGTCAAAAAGATAATTGCCTTGTGACAGTGGTGCCCCAGCTTGCCACTGTCCACTGCAGTCAAGTAGGCACAGTTTGTACTTGTATGATCCATGGCGTGAGGCCTTATCTATTTTTAGAATTCTTTTGGTTAAGTGGGGGACAATTGCATTTCTTTTTAAAGAAAGTGCTTTGACATATAACATGTTTTTTAAATTTTTTCTTTTCTATCCATTTAAATACTTTAGACGGTTACACATAAAAATAATGACATACATAAATGGAAGCAAATAAAAGACCCACAAAACAGCACTGAGACAAATACATTACACAAATTTCATCATAGGCTGATATGCAGCCAGTTCTTTGGTTAAATTAATCATAGGGTTTAAATGTTAAGAAAAAAAAGATAAATTAAAGCAAATAAAATTTTAATGGGGATTTGGATTCCTACCATTATTTAGAAATTAAAAAACAATCGCATAGGATCTATCTAAAAGAGATAACTGATATAGACAAGGTGAATAAAAGAAAATACAGTAAATTGTCTATTTATCTATATTTAGGCCTAGAGGAGAGGAATTCATAAAATGTATTAGTGTGAAAGTGTAACAAAATCAAATTATAAATGCCACATAACTTTGATTCATATTATTAATATAGTTCTTCTATGAAACCAAAAATGCTATCAAAACTAAAAACACTAGGCCATTTAATTATAATTTTTCCTGCTGTCTACCTCCAGCTGGGGTAACATATCTTTGCGATCCCTGTCCATCATTTCTATTGGAGTGAGACCTTGTTTCTTTTCCTCATCTCCCTATGTATGGTAACCAAAATTATTGTAACATCTTTGATGAAATTAGACAACCACAAGGACACATGTACAAAATAACACAAAAATGCATTGCAATTAATCTATGTGCACCCACAGTTATAACTAGGATCCATCAAAATAAATTGGTTAGATTCGTGGATCCTAAGTTATAACTGCAGTAAACTCCAAAGTGCATGGCCACCATCTACAGGTCATGTGCAAGACAAGCCAGTGTGCACAGCTAACCTGAGAATCAGGAAGTTCATGTGCAAATGATCTGTCCATCATACGCAGCGGCATTAGCCCATTTTTTTTCTCCTCATCACCCTAATTTTTATGAAAGAGAGAGAGAGAATCAATAGATCATAAGGGAAATAGAATGGCAAGAGGCTATTCAAGTATATGAAGTCTGCAGAACAGCATGGAGTTCAATAATGAAAATAAGTTTTTCCTTCACAAAATAGGCAACAGCATGTAAGGTCAATGTGACAAAACTAAAATCACAAACCTATATTGTATATTTTATGGATAACAAAATTAACATGTTTGCCTTGCTATTATAGCTTTCAATAATAAAAAGCTATTTTGTTTCAATGGGAGGTTATGCAGACTCAAAATTATATTGTTGATAAAAATCAAGACAAGCAGGTGCAGCAATGGGGTGGGGAGAAGGAGTGCTGCAGAGATAAGGCATCAGCTATCACCTTGTCCTGAAATGATTTGTTGGAGCTGGTGGTCAAATCTAGAAGATAGGATGGCAGAGCTAACATTATATGCAAACTTCACATCACTGGCAAACTACAATAGGGGCACAATTTTGCAACATATTGTAATGGGATTTTCCTTCTTTTTATTTCTGATATTTGTTATTTTTTGGATAACTTGACTTTCTTTTTCCAAAATGTGTATTTCAGTGTGACTGTCTCATTTTATGGTCACATACCTGGGTATATATAGCATTTATCAATCATTACCAACCATCAGTATGAATTGCTAATTTACCAAGTGTCAGTATCAAGTGTCAGTGTCAATTTATCAACTGTCAGTGTCAGTTTATCAATTTCTGTAAACAATGTCAATATCAATTGTCAATCTGATATATCAATTGTCAATTTATCAATTATCTGTATCCACTGTCTGTTATAAAGGCTGAAGGCTAACGTCCTTTCATCTTGGATCATCAGTATCAACTGTCAGTATTGAGTGTCAATATTTTAATCGTCATCATCAACTGTCAATTTACCAAGTGTCAGTTATCAACTGCATAAATTGTCGGTTACAGACAGACGTTTACATTTTATTTAAAATCCTCATAGATATGTTTGTTAATGTTGTTAATGTTTGGAAATTAAGATAATAACATCCCAAGTGAAAGGAGTAAAGGGCTGAAGGTTTTTCACCTGTGAGTAAAATTTGCATATAAAAGGTAACTACAATGAGGGGATCAGCTACCGCAATGCAGCAATGAAAACCTAAGTTATCTGCCATGGAGGGCCTGAAAATAAAAAGTCCAGATGGCTACAGGTTCTCCTTCCTGTAAGTGACAGCACTACCCATTATGATACCTGCAAGGCTGGCAACTTGTTGGACTGATCACGATCATTCATTGGAATAGGGACTTCTCCCTTGGCTTTCTCTTCATCGCCCTAATTAATGTGGAAATTCATGAATTTGGTGCCATTGCAATATATGTATGTATTTATATGTTACTGTGCAATAGCGTATGCACTACCAAGTAAAAATTAAATCTTCAAGAATGTTTTCAAAGCACATCATTTAGCAATTACTTAATTAAACATAAAATATAAACATTAATCTATGAGAATTTCCAAAATGACAGTCTTTCAAAATAACAGTGTTGATTGGATAACAGAAAAAATAAAAACAATCAATAATTTTCTGCACTCTAACATGCACACAATAACTTTATCATTGCAAATGAAATGATCAGCTACATGAAGCTGCCATAACAGTCTACTTATATTATTTTACATATTCAAACTATGGGCCAGTAAATTACTTTTAAGCTACACAGGATGGCAATTATTATGCAAAAGCTTGTTAACACCATATAATCAAGCTCCTTCATGCATGTAATATGTATCAATAAATAGGTCATTGCTCTGATATGATCCAAGGCTGGGTTACATGTAATATGACCGTAAAATTTGCCAAGAAGAAAAAATAACAACTGGGTGGTCATGAAGATTTTTCTCTGTTTTTCATGTATCAGAAATAAAAAAAGAAAAAATAATTTCAGTATTTGATTACCGAAGCCCAGCCTTGGTTCTCCAAGTATAGTGCATATAAATTAATGCTCACATGACAAATGACACATGCAAATAATGGTTAGTCATGCGTTAATAACTCTTTCATACCTGTTGCCAAAACTCCTCCATAATAACATGCACTAGCTCCACCTGCAGGTCCCAGGGTTTGTACATAGAGCACAAGTCGGCCGCAGTCATACAGTGTGCCATGATTGAATGTCTAAAAGCCAACAACACACATCGTGCAGTAGATCACAGACATAGAGCCACACACTACATACATTTCTCAATTAGCACCCTGAGACTCAGGGGTCAACACCAAAACAGTAATGCAAGAATGAATATGTGTATGTGTATTTGTCAATTGTTTAGTTGTGGAAACCAGATTATATATGAGCAAGCGCAGCATGCAGTTATCAGTATATATATATGGTGGATGGGCATTCAGGTACAGTGTATAAGAGCAGTATAATGATGAAAGAATATCTGAGAACCATTCATAATGCTGGTATTACCGTAAGTTGACAAAGGTCCAAATATTAAGTGCCTTCATAGTTAAACACTGCTTTGATAATTTGGGAAGATATACCAGGGATAGTGAGAGAAGCACCCTCTCTTAATGTATATTACATGTACTAGTACCAACATATTCACAGTAATCCTTACATTTCATATAATGATGCATTATATTCCATATAATGTTGCATAAATTCCAACGTCATATTATTCTTTGGTGCAGTTAAGTGCATACACAAATATATTGGGTGAAGGAAGCCTTTTTAGTCTTTACATAAAGAAATTTACGGGATACAGACAGTAGCTTGAAAAGAAGTGCCATGGCAGATAATGAAATTAAAAAATTTTATGAAATACCCTGGAGAAATGTTTGCTTAATAAAATGTATGCATAACAGGCTGCATATCTTTAATATTGAATTCAGTGCAGTTTTTTGAAAGGCTCTGAAATGGAAAATCTAACAAAAAAAGAAAGTTTTGAGAAAGTGTATAATTTTGTTTTGATGAAAGTAGGTTTTCAGCCAGACAGTATTTGGCTCATTCTCTGGACAAATTAAAAGGGAATCAGTTAGAGGACATTACATACACAGTGGCTTAATGTCATATCAGTGAGATTATTCTTCAAAAGCATCATGCAAATAACACACGTGCAACACAACAGTATGCCCTAGGCCTAGCCTAGTAACAATTCTTTTCCTTGATGTGCGTGCATACATATAAGCACTCTACCTGGATGTAAAATTCCTCAAATATAACTTTGACAGTCTCTTGCTGTGTGTCCCAAGGCTTAAAGCTGGCACACAGGTCACAGGAGGTCATGGCTATTGCCTGGACTAGATGTCTGTATGAGGGAAATCAACAGCAGATGAGAGAAAAATTGGAAGGGAAATCACATATATCTAACACATAATCTATGAAAGAGATCTTCGGGAATCTTTGGAATTTCTATGAATCACTGTTTGAGATGACTTGCTAAGAAGTGTTAAACTTTTCTGTCAGTATGTTTTAGTTTTTTCTTTTTTTATGTAATGGCTATTTGAGAATTATAGATGAACAGAAAATTATTGTCAAATTTACAGTGTTAAGAGAGAGAGGATATCTTTGATCTTCATTGTCTGAAAATTTTGATGCTGTGACAGAGAGGCATGTACCTAGACCTTGCAATAAAAGACCTGCTAGGTAAAGAAAAAACTTTGGTCATATGTGACTCTTAATGAATCAGGGAACATTCCGTTCAAGTGGAGCATTCATAATTTGCACTCAATATTTCTTGTAGACAGAATAAAAGTAGACACAATTCAAATCAGAAACTGGTCAAAATTTCCATCGCAATTACCTTTTAGACAGACCAGGGCATTATATCCGATATAATTCCCTGGACAGACGCGCCAATTGAGAAAGGGCAGAGAAAAAGGGCAGTGGGGGAGGGGGATAGAGAAGCTGTCAGTTCAATCTGACTGATGTTTAAAAGATAATGCTGAAAAGAAATCCTATTGTAAGACAATAATATTTATTATTTAGCCATTGCAAAATCAAATAAAATCTTAATATCAAAAACAATCAGATGTAAATGTTAACCGATTACACATGAATCTAGAAGCAATCTGTAAAACTTATTTGCAATAATTCCCATAATTCAAATTCAAAGGACCAAATATTCTATACAAACATGGATTTTAGCATTTAAATTTGTTCCTCAGATTGCTACCATGTGTTACCCTATCTGTTACTCTTACCTGTGATCATCATTGTCCCAAGACAGCTGTTTGTTTTCAGCCAGGTCCTTGAGACGTGCTCTGTTACCAAAAAAGAGGGCCAAATCTGTGGCAAGGATACAGTGACGAATGTCTCCCAGAACCTGCAAGCCAACAAATAGAACCAATTAACTTGTTCTATTTTACTCTATTTTTGAGCCTTCACTGAGTGGAAGTGCTCACTGTGCTTTCTGCTTATTTTGTAAAGTTTTTACTGAAATTGACAATTATAATATGGACAGTTGCATCCAGCTTATGCCAAATTTATTGATGGCTAAAGTGAACTTGTTGGGTTTTTATTGAATGACACAATATCTTAGGAAAACCTGTTATCATTCAAGAATATTAGATCTTCTGGCAAAGAAATTAGTCTATCAATCCATCAGTCTATTGGAGTCAATAAACCACATTTGAAAACTATGCAAAAATAAGCACAATTTTGCATATTTCTTACCATTAAAACTGTTTCTTGATTGCCAGTAACAATAAGTGTAATTGCCTCAAAGCACATGTATATGATTTAAATATCTCTTTTAATTTTTGTACTTTAAAAAGTAAAATTGTATCATGAGGACAACTTTGGGCAAGATGATATAATATAAACATGTACATTAGCCTTACCTGTTTATACTCTTCAGAACACAGGTTCTTGAAGATATTGTGCCCTTCATTCTGCAGTATGGTCACTGTCTGGTTAAAGTGGTGGTGTTCCATGGTGGAGGTGGAGTAGACTGCTGCCAGTGGGGAGGCACTCTTCACCATAAATGAGTTGGTTTTCCCTCTGTGGTCCAGGTCATGGCACAGACATGCAACAAACAGACCCAAAGCCTGGGAATTCAGGAAAATTTCATTATTCATATAAAATTATTCTAATAAACAATAACTGTATGTTAGCTCCTATATCAGCATCAGCTTAACTTCACCACATACAAATAATGGAGCTGATGACTGCACAAAGAAGTATGAGTACTAGTATGTGTGAAAAATGATGAGTGAATCACTGATAAAAAATGGAGAGACATATGATTACACCTTTTAAAATTTACTGTTTGCCAAGCCTTACCTCTATTGGTTTGAACTTGTTGCTGGTGGTTTTGATAACTGTGAACATTGCATGGGCAACGGAGAATGCATGTGCCCAGTTGTGATATGGAACTGCACGGTAGTTCTTGCGAACTGTTAAAGTAAATCGGTAAAGAGTATCCAAGTCATACCTGAAATACATAAAATAGACATATGAAATGCAACTATTGGCAGTTTGAAAGGATGTTGGTGCATGTTATTTCTATGCCTAATTTTTTTATATCTGAGATTTTTCTAACTAATTGTTTTTTTTTTCACATTACTGCATGCAATTAAGGCACACAGTATGTGTTACACTTTCATATAACAAACCTAATTTTATAACAAATATTAAATTTCTTCGAAATATCAACACTTTCCCTCAATTGGGAAGTTATATTATATCTAGAATCATTGACATTATTACAATCTACCCATTTTTAAGTTTCTAATTTTTTGAGTCATTCTAGCAATGGTAATGGAGATTGGTGAATTCTACTTGTGATATTCAAAATGACAATTAACACTCAAAAATGGCTACGGTATATAGATCCTAATATTCCAAACAGTTGTAGAAACAATGTCAATTGGTGGATACCTCGAGTTGTTGATATTTCCAGAAAAGTTATCATTTTTTGCTTGATATAAAAAGGTCCATTGCGCAATGTTTGTACAAATTTAACATTTTACATTTTTTAGTTTCCATTTGTTTAGAAATATCAGAATTTGAGATGTATCTCACCAAAATGTTTAGTAAAGGCAAAGTAATTGTACATGAGTATGGAAATAACTGAGTAAATAACCCAGACGCATCATTTATTGCTCAAACTGAAAAACAAATGTCAGAAAAAAATTGCAACTAGTGCCTTTAGCCTGATACTTGTATATGTCTACAAGCACAGTTATAAATAAAAAAATATAAAGCAACAAGAATTAACTAAATCATTATCTGACTTAGTAAAATTTTTAAATATTACTATGTTAGGTGTGTGCTTCATATCAAATGTGATTTATTTTCAATAAGCAAATAAAGTGAATTGTTAAAAGGGACCCATAATTAAAAGGGAGTTGGAAAGGTGGTGGGGACTTGCCAAACAACAGTTCACATATTGACCATGATTTAGAAGAACAATGAGAGAGTTTGGTAGACAATTGAATTAAATTGTAATTAGCACCAGATTTTTTAAAATGTAAGTACTTGTGAAATGAAGGTGAAATCCTACTACTGCAGCTCCATCTATCAGTTCAGCTAGTTTATTATATGTGTAAACCAAGGAAAATTTTCAACTGCCTTTCATTCTAATTGAAAGAGGTTACTTTTAATTGTAGTTACATTTAGATGATAAAGATAGAAGTATTTAAAGGTGACTCACACATAATGTTAGTTTGCCCATGAAATCATACAGAATGTAGTCACAGAAGATTAATTTACTCTATATTTGTCTTGGTGTTTACTAAGGTCTTTTTATTACTTATAATCAACACATCATTAAATAATATATGTCAGAAATATCTAACAGTATAAAATATGGAGTTTTCCAGATTATTTTGCTAAAACTCCATATTTTTTTAAATGCTTGTTGTAAAATCCAAAATTTATTCAAATATTAAAATTTTTAGTGAAAACAGTAATGATAAGTGAAAAGTCTGAAAAATAAGGAAAATAAGAAAGTGAGAGAAAATTTTAGTAAAACTCTTGAAAACAATGCACTAAGTATATTTGTTAGAATGACTTGCTTGTTCTTAATTTCATTTAAACATACAAATTAGAGCACTGGAAATGTTATAGGCACAGTGACTCATCTCTAAACTCATGATGGAAAAACAACTTTTCAAGGGGCCATTTTCTTGTATGATATCAAAAATGATACAAATTAAGGTACTGATTTCAACATGTGTTACTTTTCTCTAAAATTATGCATGATTTTGATAAGACCTAGGTATGTTAAAGTGGCCAGGTGAAAAATGGGACTTACCTAGACTAGTAATGGACTAAACTGTCTGTCTGTTACAAGATGACCAGTCTGATTAACACAAGATTGTAAAAAAAGTGCAAAAATGAAGGTCCATGAGTAATCTAGTAAATGGCTGATTATATCAGCTGGCCAATTTTGGGCTATATCCAATCTGAGTTATACTTACATGTAGTTAATTATATATAAGAAAATGGCCCCTATATCAATCCTACCTATTGGAACACTACAAATGTAACAAGTTTGTCTATGCATCATTTGCCAAGGGAAATCATTCCTTCTGGAATCCCAATTTCATATTTGCCACAAGGACATACAGGACAAGATTACAATGACAGCAATAAATTCAGTGAAATGTGGTATCACATAAGTTTGGAAAAGGTTCAATAGAGATGCAAGTCAACCTTGGCAGATGACCTTTTAATAACTGATAAAAACTATAAATGTCAGAAATTTAACCTATTCCACCCAATTAGAAACAATCTATTGATAGCTGAGACACACCTGCAGAAAAGCAAAAAGGAGAAAATATATCAGCACAGCACAAAAGGAAGGAGCTATACCTTTTTTGATTTTTGTTTCCCCAAGAGCTAGTAAAAATAAGGAAAAATCCAATTTTTCCACCATTATTTCAGTTTATATATTATTTGTGGGAACAAATCTTTTGATTTAAGAAAAAAAAAGTTAGACATAAACCACAAAATCACTTAAAATTGTGCTAAAATTTATTAGAGTTAAAAACAGACAACCAGAGGTGAAATCAGATTATTCTTCCTTTTCATGGTCTTTGCAAATCTTTGAGGGTTCTTATTTTCAAAAAGTAAAAGTATAACAAATTTCAAACATACTTAAATCACACTCACTAAAAAATTATATAAAACAGAAAGGAAAATATTCAGGTGGGTAAGCAGAAGCAACAGGGAAAGCACTTGGCTACCGTAAAATGTCTTTTTGAAGAAAATAATGAAAATTCAATCTGATCCAAAATCTGGATCCAGTAATATTTTCAAATAGGGTAGAAGGCAGCTTAACACAACAATACACTTATTTTCTTTTTTTTTTTCAATTTTTGCTTTATAGCCCCTCTGTGGATGCCTTAACATTGTATGTCCTTGATTGAGAAATATATTAAAAAATACATAATAAAATACAGGGTCTGGTCAAAAATATTGCACAAGGCCTTGCAAAAAGCACTTGCAGCAAGGACCATGCATCTCATTCTAACTCAGTTCATTATTTTTGTTCTTTTATGTTACCAGTAAGTTGTAAAGCCTGAGGAAATGTATCATCTCAATGATAACGGCAAATGGCTACAGTAATTATGGAAAAATATGTACATGGTTTTTCCTTCAATAAGTTGTGCATATATATATAACAGCTGTTGCTAGTCAAAATTATGTCTGGAAATTCAGACGCTCTTGATAAAAAATTAAGAACTCATCAAATATTTATTTACAATTTGTTCCATGCACACATTGCTATACATTCAACAAAGCATTGTACTTAAAACAACTTACTGATACATGTATGTATAAATATGAATAAATTCACTCCTGGTTTATATTTGCTTTTCTGAAACTGTTCAAAGCCTCAACCTATGAAAATCCAATTTACAGTTAACCTATTTTACTACAAAATGATATATATATCATGTTTACCTTGTGAAATCTGCAGTATCAAAGAGGTCTTTCAGCATGTGAATGACATAGATTGGTTTCTGGTCATTATCCACTGACCACGGGGAAAAGTCATACCTGAAATCAAAATTTTCTTATAACAAAACCATGTGGAACACTAGGGCAGAACAATGGATGAATATATTACTACTTAGTTTCAAGATAAAGGCATTCCATTGAATACCTAAATTACTGAAAAAATTAACTTATGGAAAAGGTATATAGCAATTAGACTGCTGCTTTCACAAAAAATTTCCATGCTATGGATTCAATCCTTTCCAAATAGAAAAATATTGGATTCTCAGCTGTGAAGGGTCATTGCATGTCACTTTTAATTAAAATTGCAGTGTGAGTGAGTGCCTTACTTGATAAGTTCTGGGAGTTTGTCTGGAACATCAAAACTCTTTGTTTTCTGCACTTCTTCCTCTGAACATGTTCCATGGTAGGACAACACCTCTAATGCTACTTTGTACTTCTGTTCCGACCTGCGGATCTTGTCGTACAACTATTTAAAGATGGAAGGCATTTTTGAGTAATTGCACTGGTGTAGAACTGTATATAGTAGTGATGATCAAATGATGTGATGAGACTCGCATCTACCAGCCACAAAATATAAATAAACACTTTTCATTCGTTTTTTTTTTTTACATTTCATATGAATTTATTCAGTCCTGATTTTGTTTGTCAGGTGAGTTTGCACAAAAAACAAATGAATAGAGGAAAGGAGGCACTACCTCCTGTATAGTTGCCAATAATAATTACCTTTATTTATTATTGATTGCATATAATATCATTTGAATTAATGAATATTTGAAGACTACTGATTTAGAAAACTTTCTAAAGTACTTAAAGTACTATTTTTACTGTTTATACAATATTATTAAATACTTACTTTAGCATGGTGAAGTGCAAGACCACAATAAATAGCAAATGTTTCAAATGACTCCTCATCTGACTTTGTAAAAGTACCATTCAGTTTGTTAACCATTTGAACAACACCAATGATGCTGGAAAGTTACAAATTAAAGGTATTTAATATGGTAATTAATATATATAACTAAAGATCTATATGTAATGGTATCTTAATCTATTTCAAAATAGAAAAAAGTTTTTAATCATTTAACTTGAATGTAATGCTCAATGTGTTTATATAGAAAAAACTTTAACTTTAGACGATAAATTAATTTCACTTTTAATAATTATGAAATTATAAAGTTAAACATTACTCACTTTCCCCTTATTTTTATTGGCATGCACAAAATTGTTTTAGTGGTATAGCCTGTCTGCAGATCTACATCTCTGCAAATGAAATGCTTCTCTTTAGTTTTCAGTTTTAATTTCAAGGCATACAACTTGTAAAAATAAACACAACTACAATGCACCGACATAGGATATCATTACTTAATGTGTAAAAAAAGCTGATTTTAGCTCAAATTATAGAATATAATTTAAAAGATTTATCTATCAATCAGTAATAAATAAATAAATGAATAAATAAATAAATAAATAAATAAATAAATAAATAAATAAATAGAAAAACACACTAGAAGACAGATAATAAATTATGCTCTATCCCTAAAAGATAAATTTCACCATAACCATTATACCCAGTACAATGTTCCAATAATAATAAAAACAGTTATTTATCCAGAACAAATGTTTCTGAGCACTAGTTTCTGTAACCTATGGAGATGATTACATAATTACCTATTGAACCTATCATCCGCATAAGCATCTTTGATGTTGAGCACCTCTCCCGTTGTTGCCACGTGGCCTGCCACACCTTTGTCCATGGGGAACCTAATCATAGGTAAACTCACATTATATACGCTGATGCATGATAGTTAAATTTGTGGGAGAGATTTACACATTTACAATTAGGTTTGTTTTTTTATTTCACCTTTTATGCACTGGTTTAATCAGAGTGACTTAATAATTTCCATCTTTTTTTTGTTTACCTGGTATTTCTAGTAATCTAATAATAAGATAAAACCACAGGTTTTAAGCAATGAACAGTAAATATGACAACTTCTTTGCTGGGCAAGAATGTTTAAAACATGATAGAAAATATTGATACAAAATTAGTGAAAATTGTGATTAAGTATTGTGCAGATGCTTCAACATTTAATCATGTAATAATTTCAAAATATAGTTATAAATCATGTCATACAAGATGAGGACATTTCCCCCTTAAAGCAGTGCAGGTTGTATTTCAAGTGTAAGAACAGTAAATCATGCATGGTTTACAATGTACCAAACAGATGTCTTTTTCTTTATGGCATGCTGAAAGTCAGTTGCTAATACCAGTGCAGTTGTTTTATTAAGCATAACAGCGGTGTTTTTCAGTTAAGTGCAAAACATCCCATTAATGTGCAATTAAGCTAGAAATATTTTGCTTGGGTTATATTTTAGAAAGCCCAAAATGCTGCAACAATGTTAAATATGATCAACGTAGATTGTGTTTTGAAGGCAAAGTGGGCCATTAAAGGAGTCTAGTTTTTTTCTAAATGAATATGAATCATCTCAAATTCCTTATAAATGCCCATGAAAACAATGTTTAAAATTTCTGTTAATGTGCTTTTCCAACCTAGAAATGAACAAAACTGTGTTCTATACAAACCCCTGATTTCTTTTATAAAGATGGAATCAGTTTTTCCAAACATCCTTAGTACTGTTATGTAGCACTGGGTGTAGGTGAGTTAGAATAATAATGGTCATGCATATTCTTTAAATAACATTAATAAGTTGGATAACATGCTTTCACTGCATAAAACAGTGGGTGGGTTTCTTGGCTATACCTGAATTTGGCCAATATTCATAATTCATTTCTGCATCTCATCCCCTACAGTAGTTTCTTTTTTCAAACATATGCAATGCAAAAAATATAAATTTAAATTTCATATTTCCTAATTTAGTGAAAAAAACACTTTTGAAGTTGGCATCTGATCATTATAAATTTGGGCCTTCAAGCATTCTGTCTGATATTGTCAATCAAAAGTATATAATCTGATGGTCAACAGCCCAGCAGCAAACCACCTGTGCACAGCTTCAATTTTGTAGACCCTTGATGTTCTGGTAGCCACCTGACTACAAGGCATTATTAATCACAACTAACAGAACACTCAGAACCCCCTGTGCTGTGATTGTAATTGCACCTTCATGCACAACTACCACATTCACAGTGACCCCAGCTTGCTACCTTCACCTAATCATACCAAAGATACCAAAGTGTAGATGGTGAATTAACATGATAAAAAGCATAGAATGTTCACAAAAGTCTGAACATTCACTTCAGGCAATTGCAAACTCCATTTACATAGAAATGGGGCATTAAAGGAACATTAACGAGAATAACGAATGTAGAATAGGGTGAAATTGCTTGAAAAATGAATGCTGCAAAAACTCTTCTAGCCATGAAAAATAATGAAAACAATTCCAAGAAAAGCAACGTGTGGCATGTAGTTATTGCTATCTGACATGCATTTCATAATGCATTTTCCCTGCTTTAAGAGGCCCTAAAGCTATGTTGGAGTTTGCAAGATAGCCCTTAACTGCACCTGATTTCTTTCTGGGTTCGGAGAGGTTTCGAAGAAGAATTTTCGTCGTGTTCCCCAGTATCAAATATTCTTGCATAAAGTTCATTTGTGTTTGTGTCCACAAGGAACAAAGATGCTCGATCAGCCAGCACTAGCTTTTTGGCAAAATTCTGTAGGGAAGGAAAATAAATCATCATTCTTTGTGCTTGGTTAGTATGTGTTGGAGGTTAGTATTGGTTGTGAAAACTAAAACTCGGTTGGTCAAATCTCAAAGGGCAGAGGTCATTAACTCCTCTTCCTTTGACCTTTGACATTGGGGATCAGTCCTTCAAAGGCTCAACATGGCATGCAACCAGTTCTCTGACCTGATTTCCTTTTGATGGTTTTCTCTGTTCTCCAGTCCTTTCCCAATATCAAAAATTCTGGCATAAAGTTCTTTTCTGTCCAAGTCGACCATGAACAGAGAGGCCCGGTCAGCACTCACCAGCTTCTGAGCATAGTTCTACAAAGCACCCAGGAAGTGACCAATAACAGAAATATTCAAAATATGCAAATAAACTGATAGGAAAATAAATGAGAGAGAGAGAGAGAGAAAGAGAGAGAGAGAGAGGGATGCTGAAATAGATAAGTGGATAAGAATTAAGCATACGAGGAAAAGGAAAGCAGTGCATGATTAAGGTCTGACAGTCCATAGCATATGTCGTAACTGATACAAACTTATATTGTGGAGTACATCTTTGGTGGTGGTGATGCTGTTTAAAACAAGACATCTGAGGAACTGAACAGAAACTGAACAAGTTAAGTTAAAAGCTGTGGAAGAATCAGATCAGATTAAGATAAGGTACATTAATCACTAGAAAAAGAATTTAGAAGAAATTGATAATTTAGATCTATATACAGGCCTCATAGATTTTGCTTGCAACATAAAATTGAAAGCTAGTGAGTGAATTTATCTTATGTTTTGAGGAACTTTTTTCTCAATATTCTGAGAGCCATGAGAGCATCCTAGACTTAAATATGCAATGATTGACTGCATTACCCCACAATAAATTACTCAAATATCTAATTTTTGGATAAAGTTAATATTCATTAAAAACCTTTGCATCTTTTACCATAACATGTAAAAGATGCATGTTTTTCATAATAGAGTTTCTGTAAAAAAAGAAACTGTGACAAGTATCCATACATATTATGTTATTAATTTCAAGTATCATAGTTATGCTCTGATTATGACTGGTCTATAACAGGTTAAACGGCCAGTAGACATTTCAGTAAATTTCTTGCCTTACATTGTATCAGTCAAACTTGTAATACAGGTTGAAATAATTTAAAATAGACAAAAGACATAGTTTCTATTTATTATACAATTTCATAATTTATTAAATTTTATAAATTTGAAAAACGTGATTAACATCACTGAAATAAAACTGTACCTAATTGATAAGAAGGACAAGTATAAATGTGAAAGTAAAAATTATCCTAGTTACTAATAGTAACATTACCATGATCTTCATAATCACTGTGTCCATGCTGACAATGTCTTGGAAGATAGACCTGTAACATAAATAAAATGTTTTTTCTTTGATATTTATTCTTTACGAGCATAGTTACTTGGGAATATATTTTTATTTTTCATACTGTGTCAAAATGTAAAACTACAAAATTAATATTATACTTGGTTGATGATTATAATGCCCTTATATATTTCAATCATCTTGGGATAAAAAATATGACTAATCAAATACAACAAAAATAATCTACAAAAAAGGTAATGGTCTGATGTCATGTCACTTACTTTGTCACTGCCAATAAAAACTCATTTAACTTTCTCTGCTTAGTCATGGTATGATACATCTGAAATTTTCAAACTGTATAGTTAAGATAAATCTGAATAAATTGCTTTTCTGGAAAATAAATAATAGATATGACTCTTCTCCTTGAAAAAATGCTGCCAAGACCGATAACACTAACTCATTATAATACAGTAGAACGATATTAAGAAAATTTGACAAAAAATCAAACATCTTCAGTTTAAATTTGGTGTGTTCATCAAGAACTAACAATTGACAACTCTACATTAATGTAAATTACCAAAAAAGATTCAATCTAACAGGGGATACCAGTAAACAAACATGGTTGGAAAAATATACTTATTTATTATAAACACAAATCTCCAAACTGTATCCTTGTATAATTAAAAACATCTACTCTAACAACAGAGATGCCTTAGAAAATACATTTATACATGCTCTACAGCAGAAAGAAGATGCATCAAGTTAAAATACATTGACCTTTTGTCAATGAATCATGATTGAAATGAGTTTGTTTCATATTAAAATATCAAAAATTAATAAGTCATTAACTGACATGCAATAGCATATTACTGTCTCATTTTTTAAACAACTGCACACATATTTATCAAAAGTGCATGTGTAAGAATATGCATGCTTCGGTAATATACATGTGACCATAATTATACTTCAAGCTCCTTTACAAAGGATGCATGCACATCTGACTTTCAGACTCTCGGCCAGACCAAATCACAATGTACGTACCAAGTACAACACATCATGAAAGAAAACAGATTGCAGAGCTATCATTCTGCACATGATCTAAGTTCAAAAAGCAACCTGATAATTTGATGGATGTAAGGATGATTTTGACTGCCCATACAAGCAGTCTAAAATAGTATTGGTCTAAATCTCTTAGATTAGGTGGTAAAAGTTTCCTGCTATCAATTTTGCTGACTTCTTCAGTATATATGCTGTCATCTTTAGGTGGTTGATTCAGGCAACATGCCCTGTGCTGTTGAAAGGCAGACTGTACTATAGAGGCTATACAGAGGCTGAAATTTCCATAGAGGCTTATAAAATATGTATGGCCATACAGAAAGGAAGATTGTTTTCCACATATAGTCAGTGCCCAATTTAGGCAGGCTGCATGATTCCTCAGATAGGGCTCTGCGATTTATAATTTTTGGAAATGCATTGCCCATAGTTTTTGCATAATTAAATAATAAAAAATGGGCTCAATTTACTTTTAAAGAAAGCACCTCAATGTGCTATATGATATCTTTATTTCTCTGGTGGAAAATATGTGTTATTTTCATAGGTTTGTTCTTAGTTTTTGCAGTGACAGCATTATGAAAGACATTATTTCAAAATAATGAACTTTATGACATATGAAGTATCCTTTAAAGCAGTTTGAAATCACATTTTATGTAAATATGATCTTAAAAGCTGTGGAAAATTAAGTTGCAACTAAATAAGCTTCCTATAACAACTAGTAAACTAATTCCTGTAGCAACTAAACTAGTTCCAACCAACCTCTGGGTTATGTGCACCGGATGGAAACAGCTTTTTGAAAGAAAATGGGACTGAAAAATTACTTCTTGACTACCCAATTTTTATAATACAAGGAAATTGCTAGACAGTGCTCCAAGAATGACTTGTGTTTCCATCAAGCAACCGTTTTAACTATATTTCAACTATATTTTTCAGTTAAAAAACTTTGTGGCTTTTATGTTTACATTATACAAATACAACTATATAAATATTTTCCTTAGTTTACAATTTTTTTTATTAAATCTGATTAATGTTAATTGTTATAACATGTTACACCACCTTAGTGTTTCATGTACATGTATATTATACTAACTGTGCCACCTGACAAACTTTTATTTCATGCAATTATACAATATGATAGATGACGGTAAGTTTCCCAACTAAAAATATATAGTTAAGGCTGAGGAAACTTTCTCCAGCTGCTTGCACATAAACCTCATCTTTAAATAACAATTTCTCAACACATATCCAAGGCAAGGATATTTTGCACTTTGGACACCAAGTAACACACATAGAGATTGCTATTATATTCATGCTGGCCATGTTCATTCCAATGGATAAAATTAATAGGATCAGTGACATTTAGAATGTTGCAGTTGTAGAAGGTGCATATATTCATTAACCCTCAAATAGCCACAGTTAAAGGTCGCATGCCCCAATGGTACGGAAACAACAAGCAAATATGTATTGTTGTGGGTAGAAGCTGCACAATGAAGGGAGGATTTGGCAAAATAAAGGTCAATCATTGTGATATTCTAAATAAATAATGTTTAAACTAAATGTGTTAAAATGCATGCTTCATAACTGAATATGCTAGTAAATATGTATGCACTAGTATATTTTTTCAGGTGAAGTGTGATGTGTACCAACATGTCATGCAAGAACAGTTTTGTAAATGTACAGAGCATAAAACTACTACTGATAAATTTCAATTTTTTTTTAAGTCAAATATCATGTCAGAACAGAAGCATCAAAGTCATTTTAATATATACAGTTTTTGAAACACCAAGAGAAATTTATGTAACATGGGTCTTGGGAATAAATTTCTCATGTATTATATTTTTTGAAAATCTTGTGTAGCTTAGGCACAGTGACAAAATAATTATCTGTAGTGATTTCTGTACATCAAACCATCAATTTGTACAATAATTTAAAAGGTCAATAATACATGCACAAATAAATAAACAACCATGTGCTCATGCTCCCATATATGTATATATATAATAGGTATATACCTCTGCAGAATGAAATGCCACAGTGCCCCATATGACCAAACTGGATGCAATCTAAGCAATGACAGAATGTTCAAAAATCACCTACCATTATATTAAATTTAACTAATAAAACCCATTGCTGGCATACATCATTAACATAACACAATTCTGGGGACAATCAGACAAATAAAATCATCATGCACATTCTTGAGCTGTGTACCCTGAGTTTCATGATATATAGCATTTAGTTAGTTTTTGCAGGGCTTTAACAAAGGTAGTGGCTGCTTGTATAAACACCAGCTTTTCTGCATTCTACTCAACACAAGGAGGAGGCCTGTTTATCTGTTAAACTGCTTGCATTCAACAAGAGCTGGATCGATCTATGTACACCGATAGTTTCAATGATAATATTCCCTACTTCCCAGGTGGAATCTAATTAATCCAAAATGTCATGTTCAGAAACTCAGGGTGACAATTTGGCACACCTCAACATGCAAACCTTTCTACTCAGTAAAGCTATGATGACACTTAGTGCCAACCATTCTGTTTGACTTTGAAACGCTTAAAGTTGCAAGCCAAGCAGCAGACTACTGAGGTCCATGAAGTTCCAAACATCTGGGCTGGCCTCAGAAGGTAGGACTGTATACTCAGTATATGGTCCTGTTACAATAAGCCGATTACCAAGGATAGAGGGAGAGAGATGGAGGATGGGGAAGGAGGAGAGAGCTCCTAATTCCATGATACCAAGTTAAGAAGCTGACATGCATACCACATGACATGCTATGTATACTGTACCTCATGTATGGTTGTTATCATGCTGCCTAATAACAGGTAACTGGCCACCACCTGAGGATACAACAAACAGTAACAACATGCTATAATAACATGCGTGTGACAATGATATATACAACAAACAGTAACAACATGCTATAATAACATGCATGTGACAATGATATATACAACAAACAGTAACAACATGCTATAATAACATGCATGTGACAATGATTTGTACGACAAACAGTAATGCATGCTATAATGAACATGCGTGGGACATAGTTACATACAACAAATGAGCAGGGATATAACAATGGTACAAATAACAAAAATGAAATGTAACATGCTGCAGTGATAATAGACATAACAGAGACATAAGCTGTATTGATGTGTATTGCAACTGCACATGCAACAGTGATACTATGTATGAAAATGGGGGTGATAATAATACTTGTACATGATTGCTTTGTTTACTATATACTATATATTTACTATATGT
Organism: Lingula anatina; assembly: GCF_001039355.2. The sequence continues at coordinate 114,929 of NW_019775532.1, forward strand.
GCAATAGACACGAGAAATGCAAGTGAAACTCAGATGCCCTTTTTTTATCCAGAAATTTTAAAGTAAAACTTATAGTTGAAAAGTTGGTGATATAACATCCTGTATATCTACCCTCTACCAGGGTGGCAGATTAGATAGGGAAAAACAGAAAAATCCACAGAGCCAAATGACTGTCTATTTATCTAGAGACATATCTGTGAATATCTGTGAAAAATCAATCTGTCGCCCTGGTAGAGGGTACTGTATGTCATAGTATTCGGGAGTTCGTATGCTCACCAGTATACTAGGCTGGATTTTAAAAAGTCTCACTGATGAGCCCATTTTTCCTTACAGGGGAGGAGAATATAACTGTATTTCAACTTTTCTCAAACAACTTTTTTTCATAAATTTTGATAATCTATTGAATTCCAAAACCGTAATATTTTAATGTCAAATGATTTTTCTGAAAAAAAGTGGGGTGTGAGGTGGAAAAGTCTGACAAGAAGACAAAAACTTATGTTATTTGGCTCATCTGATTTCTACTGTCTGCACATGCAACATATGAATATGAACTACCAAATTGTCACAATATATATATATAAACTTAAAAGGATCATAGATCTTGACTGGACTGTGAAATGGTCATAAAAACAACATAATATAGCAAAAATTAATAATGATAATAAATGTTAAGGTTTACATAAAAAACTACACAGTCATCTTTCAAATTAAAATGTGAAACTGAATATCACTTCTTTGATAAAGCTTAATCCAGTAAAGTATGTGACATTTTTTACATCAAATAATATAAATATATTACACATCACTCTACACTGTCCTGGTAATGCAAAATAAAACTGACTCAAAAGTAAAAGAAAAAGGTAAAGCATTTTAAACCAGAAATTATTTATCGAGATTGCTAAAAACAGCAACTCCCTTGCTCACCTCTTCTTCATCTTCTGTAAAGCCACGATTTCCTACCTTCCTGTATAATTCTGCAACACCTGGAAAAAGTCACACACACATATATATATATATAAACATGAGTTTTTAATTAAAGAATTTTAAAAGAATTAAGAAAGTGTGTATGTGCATGCATGCACGTGTGTGTGTGTTTGCAGTTTGTGAGTGTAGGAATGAGTGTGTAAAAAATCAATTTTCGTACTAAAAGTAAAGGGTCAAATTGGAATTCTGTATTCCAAACTATTATCCCATCAAATCATTTAAACTTTCAGTCTTAAAATCCTCAATTGAGTGTTGCCATACAGTAACATTTACATTTGTTGTTTTATTATTTCATCTAAATTTATGATGTTTTGGTCATTAAATCAGGTGACCTACAGCTGAGCTGGCTACATGTACATCTAACAGTTATACATGACTGATTGAATCAAGACATATGTTCTTGCAGAACCTATGTTATTATGTGCTAGCACCTAAAATTCTGATCGGTGCATTCATAACACAACATAACTTTCTATAAGAACACTTCTTGCATTTTGATTGAAATGTTTTTTTAACATAAAAAATTCTTTTCAAAAGCTCTTGAGCTGTGTCATACATGTACTTCAAATGGAGTACCTTTAAAGACTTTTAAAAGCTTTACTGTTTGCCTTTGGCAGGCTAAAACATTCCAGTTCCTGCTTTATTTTGTGATATGAACAGACCTATAGAGGGATATTTGAGTAAAACACACATGGACCATGTCAACACTGAGAAGTCCATGTAATATTTATCAACTGTGCCTCAGGCATCAAACTGTAGATCTAACTAATCTATGAAGCAACTAAATACTTACACACACAAAAGTCACACAGCCTGTAAACAAAACTGAGACTTGGTCTCTCACTTTATTAAAAGGGATTATATTCAACATAAAATCCATGGTAAAATGTTGGCCAATGTGAACTCATTGTCCAGCCTATGGCTACCTACATAAACAATGAAATTTAACCCAAATTTCACCAGTTACTATCACTGGCCAGTGTTGACTCAACAGGTCACATTACAAAATTAGACCACCACTCTCTTTACTTTATTTTCTTTTACCTGCGTCATTGGAGGTATATTAGATACCTAAAAATCATTATTAGAGGTTGCATTCACCACAGTCTTTTTTTTTTGTTTTGATTAGTTTTGTTGTTCTAAGGAAGTAATGCTCGTATCTCAATGAATACCAGAGTAAAATAAAAGACATTTTTAAATAGTTTAACAAAAAAGGGGATATAACTAAATAACTGATAACTAATTAAACAAACAAACAAGCAAAAAAAAAAAAAAAAAAAAAACTACCATCCACCAATAAATGTCTGTTAATTGATACTAGTTGAAATTATGAGATTTTCAGCTGATGGGCAAATGTATTTCCTAAATAAATTGCTGAATTCTCTATTATAATTGTATTTCATGAGGCTCAGTGGTTTAAGGTGAAACCTCTCCATTTCTGCTTCTGCTTGTATCATAAACACAATAAAATATTTGCTTAATATTGCGAAAAGAAACTTTTTTAATTCCAATTTTTTGTACTTGTATGTGCAAATATAAAACACACATGTATCAATAAATAGTATGGAGCATCAGCTAGATGAACAGGGAAACAACTTTCCACCTTCGTTTGCTTGGGCAAATTTATTACTTACCTACAACTAGCCCATCTGCATGTACAATAGGTTGGGCCAGGACTGACTGTATTGTATCACCACTCATAGGTATTCCCTCTGGGAAATGTTCATCCTGAAACAAAATGAGCACTTGTGCAATGTTTATATCTGAAGATGATTTTAACACACACACACACACACACACACACACACACACACACACACACACACACACACACACACACAGAACTTATAACTTTGCCAATACTGATGTGCAGCAGTGGCATTGGGTCTTACATTTATGCTTTTACTATTATATAATATACTGGTATACACTTCAATCGGAACCATTCACAAAATCATCACTTTTTATAGCTATTCATTTGAAAGTACAAGTGTCAAGAAAAACCTCTTAATAACTGGGGCATTTCCTATATGATAATACCAATCCTCATGAGCAAGGTCCATAATAACAAGACCTGGGTTCAAATTGTGTTATCAGGCAATTGATCAGTTTTGACAAATTGCAATCAGCTCTGACTGACTGACTCATAGGACAGTGTGAACCCAGAGGGAAATAAAGAATAACAAAAATGGCCATAAATATGCGAATGCCTTTGTGACCTATGTCCACAACGATAACTTTAAAACTGGTCAATTTGAAATTTTGATAAAAATTGATGTGTCTGTCAGCTGAAATGATCAGACCATCTCCAGCCCACCAAGAAGTCTTATGAATAAATTTGAATGTTTAAGCATTGAGGTGGACAAAACTGGCTAAAAATTTGCCAACAAAAATTTAACTTTTTATTGCTTAAGAGGCAAGGAATATTAATGACCAGTTCCTATGCTACCATACAGTCTGGTAGAATGTGCTTACCATGAACATCTCTCCTAATCTCACATTCTGTTTGGTGTGTGCTACATAGGCTGCCAGAGTGGTGCCTGCCCCGATTCTCCGTACACACGGAGAATGTGATTTGGTGCTAAAATGAAAAAAATAAATAAATAAAGAAGTGTGATATCTTCAAAAACTAACAAGCAATTTTTAATGACTGTTTAGCTCTCTTGAGTTTTCATTTTTATTTCATAATATTATCTTTTTTGGAAGAAACTTTGTTTGAATAGTTAGAGAGACACAGGAAAACAAATCACTGATTTTGTGACATGAAGGTGGATCATGATGATGCAAAACTCATCTTGTCATAGTTCGATTTCAATACACTTTGTACATGTTTTAAAAAGATAGCTTTTAGTTACCTTGACGCATTTGGCTTGTAATAATATAGGTCCTAAATGAGAAATAAAAAGATTTAATCACATAAAGTTTTTATATTTACATAAGTTTTCTCATTCATTCAATTACTGGTATCTGTGGGAAATAGGTATGACCTTCTCACCCTAAAATTACAATAATTCTCAATTGCAAGTATAATTCATCAACAGGGGATATAAATTTGTTCCTAAAGACAAATCCAAAGTAAAAAAGAACAAAAAAACAACTCTGGTTAAAAATGTTTCTAGAAACTACTGACTTTTTCAAAATAAATAGATAAACAAAATTCAAGGAAAGCCATAATATCTTATCCAGCAGATTACGGTATAAGACTAGTAACATCTGACATGAAGTTGTGGAAACTGGTACCCAAATATGATTATGAATTAAACAGGTATTTTTAAATCACGAAGTGCTCTATTTGCTTCATTAAGAAGAGTTAACCAGCAGAGGTGAAATCAGTTCAATGCAATCTATCATATAAAGATCAAAAGTTAATGACTTGTGTGGTTCTGTAGTCAAGTGAAGGCAGTACTCTCAGTATGTTGTCTTTGGACCTGTTTACTCGAATTAACAGAAAGCTGGCCATGAATTGGTTGACCACATTTAGATGACAAACAAGGTTGTGCATTTTAACCTTTAGGGTTCATAAAGATGTGATCAGACTTGGGCAGAAAGATGAAAACAAAAAATCAAGTTGAGCTGCACCTGCAAAAGATTCTTCATCACTTTCAAAAAAAAAAAAAAAAACTCAGTACAATTTACCATCTCACCAGCATGATATGCACTTGTAAAATATAACAAGTAACATCATACAAAACATCATATAAATATTTTAAATCAATTCAAGGCCAGTCAACACTAAATGTCAGTTTGTATGATCACCACATATTCTATGGATAATGCAAAGCGAACTTACCTGCCCATCTTCATCTACTATGTACAAATTGTAACCATCTGCATTGACAGCTGGAATGTCAAAGGATAGAAAACAAGTCAATCCACTGGCAATTATTTATCATTAATAAGCTAAAGGTGAAAATGCCATGTTCAAACTGCTCTGACATTTAGAAAAGATGGAGAGGCAACACGGAGGAATGTGCTATATTAACAGATAGATATACCTATGTGTATCATTTCAAACTGCACAGTAAGAACTAGCCTTGGATTGTGATGGCAAAATCTGTGAAACTTGATAATAAAATCTGCACATTCAATGGCATCAAAGTTTACATGTATTAAAACTGTATTATTTTGTTACCTTGTAATAGATTTAAAAACCTTTATCTATGCTTAAATGTAATGTTTTTGATCTGAAACAATTTTAATGTCCAGAATGCTTATAAAGTATACAGTTTGAAGTAATTCATTCTTTTATGATACTGATTTCTTCTGAATAAATATGATACCCAAATTAACCATTCAATAAAATAAGACAAACTTATGAGTTAACTTCAAAGACAAATCCTTCTGTAATTTCTTTTACAGAAATGGTGACTGCAATTATCACATGTCCCCATGGGCAACTAAGTAATTTTCTATGAACTTTTAACCTCTAAGAAGAGATACAATTGCAATTAATATAACTAATCAATTGGTTGCTCTGGGCATATCTAGAAGAGAACAGGGTTCACAGATTTGTGGAGTCAAGAGACTGTGATGAGAAGGGGACAATAATAATAGTAGTGATTAGCTTCTAGACCAGGACTGTATCAATAGGATGAAAAGAAGGTTGAATGGGGTTTTTGGTTGAAAAAAAAAAGACACCTTAAAACCATTTTCCTGATATTAAATAAAGTCCATTGAAAAATCTGATTGAATGTAATGTGAAAAATATCTTGGAGTCAATTCTGAGAAACAATAAGAAAAGCATATCATTACCAAGAATTCCCATTCTTACTGTGTACATGATAACTTTTAACCAACACAGCCTCAAGCTAAACATTAATGCTCAGACATTATTGGAACATGTCTTCTTTGGCCATCCCATAATCATTTTGGACAAAGACAAAAATGTTTCAGGAAAGTAAAAACCTTTTCCTGTAAGCTTGAAAGATCCCATTTATTAGAACTTTTTCATTCTAATATAATCTAAATTGAAAAAGGAATGGTTGCCACTTTTTGCGATTAAGATAACAAAAATATATATTGTTGATATGTCTACCAGTTTCACTTGCAATAGAAAAATCAGTCCTGTTTCACCTCAATTTAAATTCTGTTCCCAATTTTTTTATTAAGCTCATATAAATTTTCTTTTAAAATGTATGTAAAATTGTGATTTGGTTATTCTTAGAATCACACCTGATTCACAGCTTACACACATGCAGCTTAATTTGTTTGGTAACCTATATTTATTTGTGCAAAAGTTTGTCAACAATACTCATTTTAATATCTGTATTTCCTTAGTTTCCATATTCTTTTGAGTGGGTGGCAAATGTTTAACATGGTGGCATAAGTTATCTGTTTTCATGTTTTAATCCACAGAGTTCTTTCCCAGCCTACCTGATGCCATACACACTATCAACTCATGTAGCACATGGGGCTTCTTCATGTTGTGTGTGATGCTCTGAGTAAGATCCTGTAATAATTGCCTCTTGTCTGCATGCATATAAAACTGAAATGAAATAAAAATGTCACTTGGTAATGATAAAAAATTGTCAATTATTAGATTGACCAAATGCAATTACTTCAGTCATTGAATTAAAAAAAAAATACTATTACTTACAATCTATAATTTGATATTTCATTTACCTTCCATTTTGCCACAGTTTCTCTCCTTTCATCTGGTATTTCACCTACAATGCATAGGAAAAATACAAAATTCATTAATGTATAGATATATTAGTTTAGGTTTCAACTTTTTTCACTCCACAAACACTGAGCGGTGTTGTCAGAGACATAGTCTGTGTTCAACTATCAAAGTTCATGGGGTAAAACATGAACATAGAAGAATCATGGAATGCAGTACCAGTACTACTTGTAAAAGAATAACAAAAATATAATACACTAAAATGTAGTTTATTTCATAATTTCCAGACTGTAGTTTCCATCCTTCACAAAGGTTTACAAACGGGCCATGCTGTGGCCATTTAAAAAAAACAGTCAATTTAGAACTACCAGCATGAGTGGCATAGTTCACACAAAAGCTACAACAAAATTATATATCAAGGCAGGTGATTTCCCAAACCTGACGTCAATGCAATTGTTCCTTTTGAATAAATGTTGAACTGCAGGGCTGGGGCAGCCAACAAATATTGGCTAATACATGAAAATTGTGCCAAAAGGCCAGGCAAATTGATAAGTTGGTTAACAAGTGTGGCTTAGCCTCAATTTGAAGAAAATATGGGTTTTTGTGCCTATTTTTTAAAGGAAAAATGCACTCACTGTTGGTTTAGTTAACAGTTATAAGTTGGAGAAATTTACAAATAATCCTAGTAAAAAACTTTTAGGCTCTCATTCTTATGCTCTAACATTGCCCTCCACCCTTGAGAAAAAAATTCCTGATATGCTAACTAAACATAATATGTTTAAAAAGTAAAAAATTAAATTGGATACCAACTCTATTTACAGAGAAGCATTTTGTCTAGCCTTATACCTATGTAGAATATTTTCCTACAAAGTTTAAGACCAGCTGTGCTAAATACATTTGATTCTTTTCAGGAAGTCTTGGGGCTATGGCTTATGGCCTGGGGTTTTTAACTCATAAATTATGATAATTGCCAAATAAATTTCTTTGCAGTATGAAGAAAAAATCATGAAAAAATCTTGGGAAATATCCATTATTTCTTCAGTCTACTTTCAGTTACACCTTTTAAAAACCTTTAAATGGTTGTACTGGTTCCCATTCAAATTTTCTTAAAAGGGACTTCAAATAACACTGTTATATATAAATGATATAACAACCAATTGATTTAACTTAGCAATTTAATGCATTCTTAATATTTCATGCTGCAATGGGTGCACTTGTCTTCAATACAGCTGATAGTAAAGTAATCAAAAGTACAAACACACTGTCCAGCACCGTATCTATTAAAACATACTAAAAATATACAGTTTTATTGCTGCCAATTGTCTGGTTCACACAGTTACCACCTTAGATCTACAACCTACTTGCTTGTAACAACTAACAACAAACTCAGAGATTACAGCGGGTGTCTGCTATCAGACTGTTCAACTCCTGGAGTTTGTCTAAAAACCATTTCAGTCATAATGGTGCTGGATTTGGTAATTGTTACCTTTGTCAAAGAAGGAACTTGTTTTCATCGACATAGAGTTGTTTGTTCATTTGTTTGCGGAAGAAATATATCAAAAACGTTGAAAATTTTTCAGGCATGACAGATCCCAACTGCACTAGGGTCTTCTTTAATAATTTAAAGATTTTATTCTATCATGATTGCATGGCAGAGATGCACTTTTAGGGTACATTCTATTTTTTTTTTCTTGACTTTGATATTTTTCTCGTATGGAAATACAAAATCAAATTTGCCTACAGCTAGTATACAGTACCAGCTGTATAATGAATTACACATAAAGGGCACTTCTGACAGTTATATTTATATTCTGGGGGTGTATTTTGTTCTTTTGCATGTACATTATCACCTTACACGAAGAATGTCTTGCTTGTACTGATAATTCTCTGGTGACCAAGAAACCTGAAACTGACTTAGAGGACATTTTCACTCTCACTGAATAATGTGTAACTTTATCAATCGTTTTTGCTTGCTGTCAGTAATAAGGTGAGTACATGTCCGGGTATATACCGAGGTACCCCCTCAACAGTTCTATGACATTATGAGTGCAGGTATGTGCACTGTGTGCAAAAAAAATCTATCTCAGGACCCTTTGTTTAAAACATAGCTCTATATATAATCAATGTTATAACAGATTAGTTACCACTCTTGCGACAAAGGGTCTAGACCAGGTAATGAAGTCAGATATGTATTGACCAACAAGAAATGGCCTTAAGTCACGTATGTTTTAATTAAACCAACAAATCTACCTTGACATAAAGCCCTTTATAACTAATTATGTGTCCATCCTACTGAATACATTTAACAATACAAGATATGGTCTGCTTGCAGTTAATTCATAAACATTGACTACAAAAACTCAAGTGGATGAGGATAATTTACCAGAAAATATTAAGTATTCTTTTCATTCCTAACTGTTGGTAAACCAACACAGAAACAAAAGGCTGACTACTTCATCAAATATCTAGGATACTGTTTTGTGGCAATTTTTTCATTAGCAACCGAACCTTGCTTGCTTTAAACTAATATATATAGATCAGAGCATTTTTTCCTGAGTGATAAAATAGGTTTAATCAATCCGAAGGCATTCTTGAATAAGCTAATTCTTCTGAAAAATCTGTGTTTCAGAGCACATATGGGTTTTGTTTCAGATGTACTCAAGCAACACTTTGCTAGCAATAAGTACTCAACATTTCACTAAAATTTTTCCACATGCATTGAATTGTTTCATAGAAAAGACAGTTAATATCCTGCATGTCAGCATAAGTGCTGCATTATTAGTTTTCTTCTGAAATATTATATTTACCATTCTATCGGGTTATTAAAGGTATCCCATTTGGGATTTTCCTGCCACATGGCATTTTCCATGAAAAAGATAATTTTCTCCAACTGCAGATTCATTGCACAGCCTGTCTTTGCTCTTGGATTTAATATTTCATGCCTCTTTTAATTAAATAATCTGTTTCTTAATGCTTCCCATAATGTTTGGACCAGCATGTCTTCCTGTACGTTTCAGAAGGAAATATCGACAATAGGTACTTTTATATAAGGGACTTATAAGATAAACAGCTTTGAAGGATGTGTAGGCATAGAAAATAACTCTTAAGCATAGAGACATAAACCTTTGAAGTGAAAGGGAGTATTTCCTATCAAGTAATAGATTTGAACAAAGGCAAAATAATGAAAGTTACTTTAATTTGATTTAAATGTGATTAAAAAAACAAATTGGATCATAACTAACTTTAATTAAGGGAAGCATTTGATATTTTGGCAACTATGCTCAAATTACATCTAACAGTCTGGAGCTAGAAAATGATTCTGAAAAGCTTTTATTTTATTTTCTAAAGTGTGAAACATCACAACTGAAACCACTTAAATGTGGAAAAGGAAACCCCTTATCTTTATGTCGCTTACCATTCTTGTGCTTGTGCTTCTGTGTCCTTCGTAACAACCAGCGTTCTAATGTGTCCCTGTTTACATGTGTGTGAATGTAACTTTCCAAGTAATCTGGATTTTCATTCAAAAATGAAGTAACAATTTCGGGGTTTGTATCTGAAACAGTAAAGGAAAAAGTATTTTACTAAGTTATATGTATGCAGACAAAATCTCAAAAGATTTTATGCATGAGAGAGAGAGAGAGAGAGAGAGAGAGAATGACTAGTATTTTGATAAATATGGACTGAATGTACAATCATTCTGAACAAAGTTGCTTGAAACATTGTTTCAGATTTGCTCAAATTGACTGATTATCAAGATAATAAACATCAGTTTTTAAAACTATAATAACTTATCTGAAGTATGTAAATATTATCTCTGTGAACTTGTTCATCTAAATATTAATTACTATTGGTATAAACAAAATGATAATAATTTTTCAGTGTGTCTCTTGCACTTTTAACTATTTATTATTTACATTCTGTATTTCAATTGGTATGATATTTAGACCCCTTCAGATCAGGGATACACACAAATGTGAGAAAACCACCTTAAAGACTGTGAATTGTTTCTCCAGGGTACTACAAAAAAGGCAACCTGAATTTATGACATCATTGTTGGACAAACTCCCAGTTCAATAATTTCACATTAGTTTCTCAGGCAACAGACTTTTGATTTGTTTGCATATGTCTATACCATGCAAAGAATACAAGTAATAGCACCTGTAATACCTACTGCTTAACACAATAAGCATAAAATTTGGAAGGGTTAAGAACACATGGGAACAACATTGGTACAGGGGTACCCTGCCCCCTCAGCCTACAATGCAATTTTTCTATATTCACAGCCGTTTAGTCTGTATTAACTAGGACATAGTCTTAATTGTCCCATTATGAGCTGGCCTATTTAAGTGACCAAAGCTCGAACTTGGTATTGATGGGTCTCCAAGCTAGCTGTATGACCAGTCAATATTTGACGTCAATCCACCAGCAGAACAATCCAGAGGAATAATAATGCAGAAAATGCTCTATAAACTCTGTTGACATTGCTCACAATGTCAAATTTGCTTTCTTTGTGAGCATTGCTGTGTGCGCAAAATTTCATAGTGTGTCGAGAGAAGTAAATTGTGTGAGTAAGCTAAGCTTCACTACCTGAACAATGGGACAGCGAGGTAAAAACCTATGTGCTGGATGCATTTATTTCAAATAGTGTCACTTCAGAAAATCAATCACATCACAAGCTACAAGTACCATCCCTCCTTTATATCCCATATGCATGCTCAAAGGTATAAGGTATAACTCATTTCCTGCATAGAAATTCAGACTATTGCATGAAATATATCTGATAAAAAAATCTCTTGTTCTAGCTCAGTGTGAGTAAACTTTACCTTTGACTTGCACAATTAACTCCTGAGGCAAACAGCCACTGATCAATAGATTTTCACACCTCATTTGAAATTCCTATTGAGAAAAACCACTAAGTATTCCACAGGCATAGATGATTTGAACATGCCCAGATCAATGGTGATAACCTATCACTGATAACCTGATAACTTCTGGATGAAGAAAATTGCATCTGTTTATTGCTGAATCCATCACTATTGATCTTAATAGGGTTCAGTGTAAAACATTCAGCTCTAAGTTGTATCCAATTGATGTATCTCTTACAAAGAAAGACATTATGCCGTATTATTTTCAAATCAAGGAAACATGGCAAATAAGTTCCATTCTAAGCAAATCAATTTCATACATATAATTCTAACAATCTTAAAAATTGTCAAATGATTATCTTAGTACGTTGAAATGAAAATGGGAATATTTTGAAAAAACAAAGGGTTGGTTGGTGTATAGTTTACACTTTTCACAAAAGTCTTAGACTGTAAAGTGTACAAGCTATCAGCATTTACTTATCCATCTAAGTATATCATAACTAAAACTTTCAATCACCAAAGACATAGAAATGAAATTCATATATTTGCTCTAAGAGGACCTTAGACATATTTCAGTTCATTTACAAAAAGTTCATAATAGAGATACAGCTTAATGATATTGCAGATTTTGTATATATATCTATGATACAATTATGCTCAGATCAATGTATCATTTTAAAGATGGTTGGATGTCTTTTGTTATGCCACACTGTAGTGCTTTTACACAGTTGATTTGATATGACAAGAACTATTCCATGACTTCCTTTAAGATAAAAATCAATCTTTTTAGGTTTGGTATCATTGTATGTATCTAGTATATACTTCTCATCATATTCAGTGTGGTTACTGGCTACACTTCTAAGTCTCTATAAGAAGGATAAAATCAATAGATCTTCATTGACTTGACTACGGTGGACATTTCTCATTCATCAGATGTGACAATATATTGATGTAAAAACTTAATGTAGTTGAAAAATGCACATTATTTTGCATTCAGAGTGAAAAAGGAGAATATTACTCTGAAGAAAGTGCAGTTAATTTATCCTTATATTCAACTCGCAACAAATTGATCGGGCCATGCATGATGAGTTACAATTAATTTGTTAAATTGATTGATCAAGTCTCACAGGGGTATTTTAACCCTTGGCTACTTCATCCATTGACCTGTTTTGCTTTCAAAAGTACTCAAGCAAGAGCTCAGATTTTACACTTCTAAAGTTTTTATAAAATCATGGTGTATGCACTTTAAAATATGTGTTACTATAAAAGTGATTATGATGAACATGAGCTTTTTGAATGACTTTTTTGAGGGGGGGGGGCATTTAACATACCTTATTAAAGTCAACTTTCCATTTATTTGATAAAAAGGATAAATTCAACTACTTACTATCACACATTAATTTGTTGGCTGTGTACTGTAGTTAAATAAAATTTATATCCTAGCAGGCAGGCAATAATATGATAACAATACATAAAACTTGAGTGATGTTTCAAAAAAAATCAGAGGTTTACTCTATGACTAAGTTTATCAGACTTTTATATGGGTGCATTTTGAAAGACCTAACCCACCACCTATACTCTCCTTTAGCTAATAAAAAATACAATAACATCAAAAGACAGTGGACTTCTTCATTATACCTCAACGAATAGTTATATTTTCATAACTGTCAAGCTTTTAAATTTTTCTGTCCCATCAAAAAGACTCACCTAAAGCCTCCATATTGCTCTCATACCAATCATGTTTCTTCACAGGACTGGCATCTTGGTGATAATAGCTTGGGCTGTGACCTGAAGAAAATGAACACTAAAAGGGATAAATCACTGTAATAACCCCTTTTAGCCAGATTCGTTGTATCATCAGATTTTACAGTAAGATAAACTGTATCTTTGGGCAGCTACCATCATATATTAACTCTTTGAGATTTAAAAAAAAAACAAAATATACTTAGAAAAGTCATTTGAAAATAAGAGGGCAGAAAACTAACATTTCAATAAATCTATATACACGTATTGGTATAATAATTCAAAGAATTTTTGTGTACAAAATTAAGAAATTTATCTCACAAAATACAGATGTTACATTCTTTAAAGAAAAAAAAGTTCAATATGCTACATAAATACATATATCTTAAAATAATCTTCAGTAATCGTTTGGCGTCAACTTACACCTCTAGCCACTTCAGTAACACAAAGTACACTTATATTAGTCTCACAATTAGCACTGCAATGGACTCACTGCCTGTTTGAGTGATAAATTCCAATCTTGCGAAACATTCACCATACTATTTGTATTTTTTCAACATTTTTTCACAAAACTAACTCTTCTGGTTATGTTATCTAAATTCATATCAAACTCCTTGCTCCCACCCCCTCCCCCCTTTCAGGAACAGTGCAACAAGGTCTTTCCATATGGAGACTTAATTCCTACCTGTAATGAGCATTTCACCAGTGTGTCCATCGCGTGGAGAAGTGGCATGATACGTGGGGCTATTCTGAGATCTGTGCAAGCGGGCGCTCCTTGGGCTGCGTGGTGCATGCATGCCAGCTGCTCGACTGTTGCCTGCTGTAAAAGAACCGCTACCAGGTAAAGGAGGGAGACGCCTCGAGTTCATCTGGCGTGCAGGATCTGACATCCTGTATCCAGCAACGTGGGACTGAAACATAACAAAATGGGCAGGGCTTTTAGTGCTGGCTGAGTTAATATATAGAAATGTAATCCCTTGACGACAAAACCTTGTACATGTACTACCACTCAAAGCTATTCATTGTTAAAAATGTCATTTGCTTGCATGTCAGACCTTGGTAAGTGATAACTTGTCCAGAAGCCCTATAATGATGATGACGTTAGTATCTACCTTTACTTCTTTGATACAGACATCACTTGTCCTCATCAATGACATCACAAACTGGTGCTTCACGAGAAAAACATGAAGAGAGCCTGACAGGAGACAATATATAGTGACGTATGTTGTGTACTTGGTATTGTTTATTGATAAATCGATTGCAAATCATTCTATACATCACCATGATGAATAGCAGTAGCATCGTAAATTAAGTCAAAAATTGATTGATGAGACCAATTTTCTTTTATCTGTTAGGTTGAGGTTTTGCTTATGGTTTCAGCAGAACGGTGTCTTTCTAAAACCCTACCATCACTTTTCCATCATTTAGCAAAAAAAAAAAGACCATATTTAATAACACCAATGACAGCTTATCAAAGTATTATGCCAGCTGATAACAATGAGAAAAAAAAACCTATCTGTCACTAGAAACACCAATATCAGTTGCCATTTGTAGAAAACAATGGGGTCTCTAATCCATGTTTCCATAGCAACCAGTCGAGCAATTATAAAGATATTAAGAGAGGACAAATGCTTCATGCATGTAATGAAAGGTACAGGAAAATCTAATATAACCTTTCTAGTAATTACTGCTCATCATTCCAGAGAAGGCCCTGACATTATAGTGATTATCAATTCCAGGTGAATTACTGAACAGATTTATTTCATAATGAAGAAGTTATTGATATCTAGAAAGAAACAGACAAAATGCTTGCATTTTTTTTTCATATTTTAGTTGTGCATTGTATAGATTCTAAATTAAAAACATTAAAGTAATTTTGATTCCAAAAAGTGCAACTTAACAGAAGATTGTAAGGCAAAGAAGATTTAAAAATTTGAACACATAATTGTTTTTAACAAATTTCCTATTCACTTTTCTAAAAAAGAAAAACATATTGATGATTTTATAACAAGACCCATCACCCTTCTAATGAACAATTATTAATTAGCAATTCCTATAACTGTGCTTGATCCAAATAAAGTGTTTTTAATTTTCTCATATTTTTAATTTTTATGTTTTTCATTCTAACTCACTACAAATAAGCTATAAAAATAACAATACCCCAGTACTGAAGATGAGTGTAATTTATAATATTTAAAACAAACAGATGGCACTTTTCTGTTCATTAGTGTTTCCATTGCATTATTTATCAGCACAATGTCTATTAAGATCATAATAAGTCAATGACTGCCTTTGTATTTCAAGGTGTTAGTGATAATTCAATATGTATGTGACAAAAAGAAAACACTTTAACCTCACTATAGTTTAAAATATTTCTTCAACAAAAGCCTATTCTAACAACACAGATTAATTTCATATGACACTGTCATCAAAATTTTTTCTTCATAAAGTGTGCTATGACCAATTGGATACTTATATTTCTTCTCCTTCTGCCAGGCCTTACCTAGCTACATTTTCACATGATTATCATCCTTATCTGTTTCTAGTGACCTCCACTCCATCACTGACATGCAGCTACCAGTGCCTTGTATTAAACTACAGCTGTAAAATGTCTGGTGTGAAATATTGGAAATCATTTTAACAGAGCACTTGGTGAATGGTTCACTGAGATAATAGATAGTCACTGTAAGTTTGTGTTGTGATGGAGCTTACATTAAAGGCATATATGTCTTTATAAACTCTAAACAAGCATATAACCGAATGACTAAATCTATGACAGATAGGTATATTTCATATATAATTGTATAAATTATAAGAGATTATAACATATATAGGTTAAATGAAATAAAATTTTATTTCACATGCATAGAGATACAAGATTTTAAATATTCAACTTTGAAATTTTTACTCTGTTATAGGCTATCATCATTTTCGATCTATTAGAGATGTGTATCAGAGACGTCACTCCCCTGTGGCTACTTAGTAATGAAATGTGGTGTGGCAGTCTTCATTTTGTATAAAAGAACTGGGCTGCAAAAAACCTCTGTACCTGTCCCATGTGAATTCATTAAAAGATTTTCACAGAATGTGCTGCGGGAGTTCACAATGCAGAAAAACACACTGCAACTGAAATACCTTTACATAGCTTCTTTTGTTCGAACCACTTTATCACTTCACTGACATGATGGATGCTTGAGCAAATATGTTCAACCAACATTTATTTTGTGATAAAAATGACGACCTGGGCTAATTCCCTTGGCGTGTTTAATAAATTTCTCAAAGATAACAAAGTTTCAATAACCCATCACATAACAGTCAACAAAGCAAGAAAAAAAAAGGGGATGCAGCAGATTTGTAAAATCAAAGTCATACTGATAAAACCTACCTTAGAAATAGAATTCATTAATTCATATCACGAACAAGAATACTCAGGTACCCTTAATCCTGTCCTAGATAAAATCCTGACCCAATGTCCACGCGCAGTAACATTCTTAATAGGGCTTTAACTTAAGGCCCTTAACTAATGGGTCTTTTCTCCCAGACTTGCGAAAACACAAATGCTGGAAACGAATACGCACCACTACACACTGATATAGTTTGATGATGCTGTTGTCAACTTAGAGCATGGTGTTGCCTTAGTTGCTGCTTTATTCAAATACAGACTCAATTTGATCAGACTCACTCCCAAACACACGTTTGTGTTCCCCATCACTTGTATTGTAACTACTCAATATTGACAACCCTATAACAATACTTACTCTCCATTTATTCCTCGTACCATATTTGCTTGTTATGTACTGCCTTTTTAATCCATAATAGGTAATTAAACAATGGCACAGGAGAAAAATTCAGTGTGCATGCAGGTCAGATTACCAATGCAAGTCAATGCGCAAACTATAGTAAAGTAAACACTCTAAGAGGGCTATTGACCAACTGTTCTGTATAGATGGCACTACCACAGAAAAGGGCCAAGAGGGGACAGACTTGTTACCTCTGTGCAGTTCACACTTAACAAATCAGATTCAGTTAAGGACCTCGATGTTACCTACAACCCTGTGCTGTTGCTAAGTACTGATCCAAGCCGTATCTTATCCAAGGTTCACACTGAAACCAATAGACTAAAAAAAATCTGTTTGAAGCACGACTAGGATTAGTTTGTTAACTATGCATCAATGTAACGCGCGAACGACTACGGTAGTCATTATATTTAAAAGCAGAGGGCAGTTTAGTTCACTACCATAATTCTAAACTCCTGCTCACTTCAAACCTAGATACATACCATATATTGATTTTTACAAGAAGTAGCTCCTTCATTTATTTGTCTGTTCTATATTTCTACATGTACATTACTGAACCCATCAGTGTTACATCACACAAATCAAGTACAGTATGTCCAAACACTGCCATTTTTTCAGAAATAAATTGGTTACTAAAATGAAATTTTAGGGTTTATTGCAATGTGACCTATGAATAACCAGAGGAATCAAGCTCTGGGTTGACAATCTACTCCAGCTGATACTCTCCTGAAACCATCACAGAAATAAATTAAATTAGTACATGTACACGTAAAACCAGAAAAATAATGATCACTTTTTAGGCAACAAAGAAAGTCCATATACGTTTCAGAGAAATTTTGACTTCATCTTGTCCATTGTTATAGTATTGAACCCTTTCCCCATTTCATCATTTCAGATAGAGTTTCCATACAGTACGATTGTGTAATCATTATGGATTAAGAATGAGATGTATTAGACTGGCTGTGCCTGAAGAGAGGCTTCTAAAGTGACTTTCATTTTCTAAGAAAGCTATATTTGGTCTGGCGTCATATTGTTATAATACAGTATGTATGGATTCACTTCAAGGTGATCATCCTCAAAAACCAGTAGGTAGATACAGTGGCAGAGGATCACTGAAGTCATCAAATGGTATCAAGAATGGTTATTTTAGCTTAGGTATCCTTTTTTGTTGACAATTATTTATGATTATCGGCAAATTTAGCCTTCAAAACTCAGGGAAATTTTATAACTAACAACATATGTAAACACAGCAGACTATGATATGATGATCATTGGAAAACTATGAAAAAACTTTGAAATGATGAACATTTATACTGTATTGAATGTAGGGGTCATTGCATATATTTTAATATGAGCCTAAACTCTATAATTATAATAATTTTTGATGCTTGCATATTTATGCTCTCTGTTGCTTTAGCATTTTTAAAAATTAATCTGTGTGACAAACAAACTTCTTAACTGACAAGGCATATTTCATCAATATATGAGCAAATATCTACTGACATACAATCAGCAAGCAATGCCAATATGAAACAATTCTATGGAAAATGTTTCACTTATATAGTTTGAACTCAGCTAAAATATCTGTCACCTTTCAGCAACTTAAGCAACCCCCACCAATTTTACTTCCCATTGGTTTTTGAAGATGTTCACCCTAAAATGAACCCTTACAAATTGCTCTCTCATAGTACAGTATCAAACCAAATTAGGTTGCCAAGGTAATTACACAACTATACCAGGCTTTCAGCATCTAGACTATATTGACTTTTTGGTACTTAGTCTGTGACTTCGAGTGTAGAATGCAATTGGTTTCTTTCCAGAAGAGTAGTACTTGCACAATACATTTTGATATCTATATAATTTCCTTTTCAAACACTAAAAATATTGATCACTTTAGTCAATAAAGAAAAAAAAAGAATGTTATATTGATAAACTGTGGGAATGTATAAAAACAAAGTTCAGGAATGTTTATGAGAAAAAGAATAATTTATCACAATACAAAAAATTAATAATATCATAAATGATACTAAAAAGAGCAGGCTTTTCTTTTTCCTCGATATAAATAAATGAGCACTTAGTCTAGTTATACTGTAAGAATAACAATTAAAACTGTAAAACATGAATAACATGAAAAATGTATTTTCAATTGATTACTATTTTTTTTTTCTTGAAAAGGAATTTAATGTTCTATTTAAAAGTGTTTTGTAGTTCTAAAAATGTTTTATATATTTTAACAAAGTTTTATGTTCTTCACCCCTATAATCAGGCTTATCTAATAAAAAGTTGAATTTGGAGAATGCCAAAAAAAATACAGGTATGTTTTTTATCTTCATTGTTATTAATATCTGATTTAGAGTGTCCAGTAAAAAATATATGAAGACTCACTTACCTTTCTTCTTTATGGTGAAGCTATTTGCACTGCACGGTCACCAAGTGATCTCTAATGTCAGTCAAATTTCCCATGATATATCCACATTGAGAAATCCCTATTTTCTCTTGGACTTGACCAAAAGATGTAGATGCTGACTTGATATCAAAATGTACAGGATATATAATCCAATCCAGTGAAGGGCCAATGAACTGTAAATCAACATATGCAACAAAAAGGTTAAGTGTGATACATTAAATAAGTTAACTTCAGATTCATTACAGAGAATGTTCTGGAATTTACCACTTTGGCACAGCCTCATGTGACTGCATTGAAAAAAGGGACTTTTGTGTAAAGCTATTGGCAAACATTTACTTTTACATTAAAATTTATAAGTATCTTAACATGTGGAGTAGCCAAATTATGTTCCTTTGATTTAAACTGCCAAAATTGAATCAGCAAGTTGAAAACGCACATTCCAGTCTACTTACCATATCTTAAATGTGCCTAAGCAGTATTAAGTTAAGAAATTCAAGTATTTCCCTCAGTGTTTTTCTTAGAATATGACTTATAGTGCATGGCTTGGCAACCCTTACAACAATAAAATACTTGAATGGAGGTTCAATGCCACAAAAGTAACGACAAAACCATTTGGCCCTTTAAGTGCTGCAGACTGTTTGTAGACGTGTTCAGCAAGGCATGCTGGTTTCTTTCACATGTGCACCATTTTCTTTACCATTATCTGTATATTGATGTCCTTATTGTCTGGGCAAATGATTACAATCCACGCATATGCCACCTTTAATTTGCCATTTGCTGGGTACCTGAAGAAGTGTTTCAGCTATAGGTAAATAAATCAATACATCAAAGACATTTTAAAAAGCCAAGTGACTTATGGAAACCAAGGAAGAATGGTGGATTGTGTCGAGGTGGGACAACAACCAATCAACCACCTTGTCATGTAGTAGATGTGATAAAGCACACCAAGCACAATGAACTTTGAGGATGCTTTCACTGTTACAGACAAAGGTGTGAATAAATTATACACTGACTGCGCTAACTAAGGTTTAGCTTTAGGGGACAAGTGGTACATCCCAGCAATTATAAGTACTAAATGTTCATGATACGAGCCAATTCCTTACATAACTTAGATCTTAAAATGAAGGAGCATTGACAGCAAGGATTTTAAATCTTATGACATAAATTATAGATTTCCTTCATGCAAGCATTGGCAAATTTGTGCCTTTTCAAAATGAAAGTCCTCAAATACTGGTCCTTCAACATGTCACATTCTTTGTCCAGAAAAGCTGTGTCAGACTATGCTGGTTCATTTATTATTGACACTTTATACTTACTGTCAAAACCAACTATTCATAAAGAGTTTTATTTATGAGAAACTCTTTCCAATGCATAATATGAACAAAGAATTGGGGTTGGTGAAAGTTATGTGACAAAATTACTGTTGAAGTTAACTGCCCTTAAAGTAACCTATCATTTAAACTACAGAAATCACCCCAGGGAAAGTATCTGACATCATTTTCCTATACTGAACTGAAACTATGGACAAGTATCTACTGACACTACAGATGAGACCCATAAGTACACTCTTTATCACATTTTCAGAAAAATAAGAATTATCAAAAAAAAAAAAAAAAAAAAAAAAACATTAATATATGTTTCAAAATTTCTAATCTATTAACAACTAGTTTGTCAAGCATTATAGAGATAATTTTTAAATATTTTTGCTAGTGTTGAAACTAAAAGTGAAAAAATGAGTTTGCTTTTATTCCAAATAAAGATGTGACATTTATGAATATATGTATATATTATTGTGAGGCATGATGCTATTCACACATTTTATAAGTCACGCCATGACCCTCTATGGTCAAGAGTGGCACCATCAGTCTCAGTCAAAAAAAAAAGGAAGTCGTAAATACCACAGAGATCATTCAAACCAGCATATAGCATATGATGCATATTTCATTGGGCAAATGCAGTTTGTTGACATTAGAATTGTGCCAGATGTGGATCCCATATTGAAGTGAATACATATTTTAACACTAGAGACAATTCTGTTATTAGCAAGTGCAATAAGTATGTGACCAAAAAAGGACACATAATGGTTATAAGTAAGCATTAATTCCTTGCAGCAACAGGCACATAAGCAGAGGGAGGTTGGGGAGATTTGGAGTATAAAAGGTCTGATCTGATTCAATATTTGATCTACAGTAAAGTCTGTATCATTTCTCAAGTTGGGTCTACTATGGGGTACATTTTTAAATGTATAAATGTCCACATTAAGTTCATGTACGACCCTCTAGCAATGAAAATTCCCAGGCATTTTATTACCGCCTCCAAGGAGGTCATGATTCTGCCTTTGTTAGTTTGTTAATTCCACTTAAATAGCCTAACACAAAAATTATGGATGAATTTTGATAAATTTTAAGGATAGGTCAGAAATAGACTGACTTAAAACTGACCATTACTTAATTTTAAGCACTGTGGTATTTAAAGATGCATACAAAGTCAATTTTTTGTCACAAAAACCAACCAAATGCCAGCATATAGTTTAAAGTAGTATAACTAAGAGAATTACCAAAAGGCATTGTTTAATTTTACCCGAAAATGATGTTTGAATGGATTTTTCTGCTGGCATTCTAAGCTGTATGTCAATGGGGCAGGAAAGTGGGTCACGAAAGTAGGTTAAATTTACAACCAAAAACTTAAAGAAAGGAGCAGTCTAAAGGTCTTTTATGGCTGATCGAGTGATCTATTCAGTTAATCCCTTGACATGTCGAATTTATTTGAGTCATATCAGAATCTAGTAGAAGTGGTTTACATGTGTTACTGGGAATCCATGTTCCACCAATGCTCGGTTCGTATGTACCTTTAAACATGAAAATAATAATAAGGACTGAGCTGCCTTGGCAGAGGACTACACTCTCCGAGTGCTATTCAAGTTTATCTATTCATTTATTTATCTTCATGAGAAACCCCTTTTGCCATAAGACTGAACATTACATCTACATGCAGTTCATGTTAATTATTTTAAAATGTTACCCAATGCAAATGACAACAGATGCATAGTCTATTTTGGGTATCATGGCAGGTAGAGCAAGTTGAATGCCACTTGAAGGGAGGGGGGTGGGCATTCTAAGTCAACTAAGCTTTAGAAAATGAAATTTCACATATCTGCTTTGCCCATGTTATTTTTCTGTAGATACATGTACCTGTACACCCCTGCTTTTACAAACTACTTAATATGTGCATTGTCTTTTTAAACATGGAAATTCCGTTTTCAACCCCATTATCCTGAACAAATAAATTATGCATTACATAACTTCATTATATCCTTCGTTATTTTTATTCAAAGGTGTTCAATGGAATGTGCCCCTGAAGAAATGATGAAAATATGAGTAAATCTCATCAAGGTTGCATTTTCCTTCATCCCTCCCCTAAAATTTCTATGGAACGGTTATGATGAAGGGGTATGTATCTGAGGGTCTAAAATAACAGGCTGCATTTCCACAGCTGGACAGCATAGATAAAGCACTGAGTGGACAACAGAAATATCACCTCAGTGGCAGGACAGAGACAATTCTAACCAACAGTTTTTTTCATGCAGAAAATAAGAGGTAAGAAAAGTTGAATTATCACTCTGCAGATTTATAGGCATCAAATTCATTTCACTTTTTTATTCTCTCTCTCTCTCTCTCCCTCCCTCTCTCTCTCTCTCTCTCTCTCTCTCTCTCTCTCTCTCTCTCTCTCTCTCTCTCTCAAATGGTGTATAAATGTTTTGCAAAAGCATTTCAAGCTATCAGCATTTTGGATGAAAACTTAGTAGCCATTTTAATTAAATGCTGTTTAATAAATTATGTCTTGAAAGTTGAAAAAGCACCCCCACCCTCAAAAGCACTCAACCATTTAATGTGTTCTTTGTGAAACTGCATGTTTAACAATGGGCAAGCAAAGAGTTAGGGTAATGTGACGGTTAATGATCGTCACCACCTGTAACACCTTCACGTACCAAGAGAAGTTAATGTCTGTGAAAAATGTCAAATGTTAAGAAGGTGTTTATGATATCTTTTGTGTGCTCCCCATGTAGGAAATGAGCATGAAAACAGCTTAATTGCAGTTTCGACAAATCCATTCTTAAATACACTGCCTTTTCACTAGAGAAAAGTATTTATGTCCAATGAATCATTCTGTTTATATGTTACTCAAGCATTACATCAAAGGTATTTATCCTAACATTCCTTTGATAGCCAATATTAGGCTGATGCCATTAAATAATAATTGTTTTGGGAGAGATGCCTGTTACTAATTTGACTAAATATGTTTCATTGTTCTTTTGGTAAAAAAAAAACAGGACAAAAAGAAAAATTCAAATCTTGAAAAGAATATCAATGTCAGCTTGTAGAAATGGTAATTACTTTTTATAGATTGACTTTTACCTATTTTACATGTTTTAATTAACACTGAAATATGATGTCTGTATGTTTAGTGTCCTGAAGAGGGCAAACCCATTGACATTTTGACTGTTGACAGGAAACAAGATATTTCTCCTACAATAACAGCTGGTACTCTGCTGTCTACAAAGCCATTTTTTTCTTTCAATCTTTAAAGCCATGAAAATGAATTGAAAATTATAGTGCTTGATACAGACACCACCCTTTTTTTCTGAAAATATCATGAATAACTTGAACTTTAAACATGTGTGAGTGTGGGCTGTGTGTATATTTCATATTTAAGTAATTATAGTTGTAAGACAAATATTATTACCCATTGCAAATACTAATGGTGAACCTTGGGAATATCAAAATGACCCCATCCAGGAGTATAGTAGCTGAATAATTACATAACTTCTTCGCATATTTCTGTAAATGCAGATGAAAGGAGATTAGAAATCATTTTTAACAAAAGAACTTAATACCTACAGTACAGAAATAGTGAGAGACCACATCTGCCCAGTGTCATAGCCTCTGGCTACTGACTTACTTATATGCTTTAGAAATGATCACATGAGTAGAAGAACAGCTTAGTATTCTAACTGCAGGACCATCATATAATCATTAGCTTTCATCTCCCTAATACAGATTTCTACAGATTTCCCATCACAGCAAGACATGGTCCTTGCAACAGTTATAATTAGCCAGTTGCTCATAAGAAAGACAAATTCTAGGGGAGAACCTTATTGTGATAAGAGTCCACCCTCTCAGTTGGGGGTTATTAGAGGGTTGGTCAGCAATGAAAGCAATCAGATAAAGGTAATTAAGGATATCCTTTCTTTAACAAATGTCACCTGAAAGATGCTATCATTACAGCACACTATGTTCTATTTATCTTTGATTAACAAACCACAGGTGGTAGGATTACTTCAATGTGTACCACACGTTCTCCCGCTGGAATAATATACATATATATATTTAAGAATTGCCCAGTATCGATGCTCATTTCTGTCTGTGCACAGCCTGTCATAGTCTAAGAGGTGCTTCTGAAAAAGAAATTTGGTACTGTAAAAGTAAGTGCAAATATTTTAGTATCATTTTGTCTGTAGAGTATACAAATTATCAGTAAGCAGTGATATAACCTAGTATGTAGCCATATTTCTAACCAGTCTGATTTATCTGTCCAGAGCACTCCCATTTGTGTTTTTACGATTTACTGACTATTAACACAACAGCGAATAATAGAAATGGAAAAGAGTGCCAGAGGCTGATTATGTGCACTAAAATTCACTTGATATTTGCAATATAGAGCAGCTATATAATAGAATAGTTACTGATGCAAGCACTAGCTTTAGTATATGCTTCAGACTTGAAGTTGGACATTCACAAATATGGTAACATGCATCAACCTGCAGGGATAGATTGAGGCCATCTTCAGGGTCTTCTCGAAGACGGTCAGATTTTCAAGTTTACATTGATGGGTATCTAATTTTTTCTGTCAAAGATGGAGGATGGATCAACAAAGATAATTTGGAAGACTCTCAGCAAATATCTCTTGATCTGCCCCTGAAACTGTTAGATTATTTCAGTCAAAATCAAGAAGGATTTTATAACATGGTATACAGTAAAGAAAATATCTATTATGCAAAGATATGTCACATTATGACTTTTGTATGTTATCATAATTCAGATCTGAAATAATGCATTTATGCAACATGCCATTTACAGTTCCAGCCATTTCAATCACATAAGCATGTTGGAGACTTATAAATATCAAATACAAGTTTTTCTGCACTTGGCTTTTGGACACAAGCATTAATTCCCTGCATTTTCCCACAGAATAAAAACTAATTTTTCAGGAGGAGGAGATATTTCAAAAAGGATAAACATACATCATTTGTTTTAAAAAAAGAAATGGAAAAATTATTTAAAGATAACATAATCTTACAAGTGGTCCTTTTCAATAAACCAGCATGGTCTTAATAGCATCTGTGCCCTATCAGCACACATGGCACTATTCTACCTGCATAACAATGGCCTTAATATCCTCATTAAGTCTGTACAAGCATTAGATTAAAAATAGATAATTCCTTGCAGGTTCTGATAGTGAATTATTTAGGTTATTTGACAGCTTTGTATGAAATATTCATGATTTAGTGGCTAATTATAATTGTGCTTTAAAGGAAAATCATGATGGTGCTTCTTGGAACACATTCATTGAAAAGATCTGAAAAGCAGATAATCAAAGAATTCAAACTTTCTGTTTGAAATACTAAGGAAATAATACGTTTTTGTGTTTTTATGTCAGACAAACTATTTTCAACAAAACCTCTGAAAAATAGATCAATAAATGCCATAACTCATATGCAATTTTATGTTGAGCCACCAAAATATAAAGAAAAGATTAGACAGGTACCATTTACAAAACAGAAACAAACAAGTTTTATCATGGGAAATAATTTTGTCCCTTCATTTGTCAAAAGCATTGTACTAAAACTGCATGGAAATGGTAACACATTTCACAAACTGTCTGGAGTACCTCTGGCTTCTCCAACACAATCAACCTAGTGACTTGGATCTGCGTTTCTCACCAACACCTGTATATTAAAGCCCCCTAATGGCTTCTTGATTTTAAACACTGATTAGACATAATTCAGGTTTTGAATGCAGAACACATGAGGATTACTGTAAATTGTTAGTAAGGAGATTTGATTTTTAAAAGAATGAAGTTGATAACTTGATGAACAACTGATGGAAGATGAAAGATAAAGTAAAAGGGGGGGGGGAGATAAAGGCAATCCACTTAATGATAATCAATAACATTACACATAATATTACAGCTTAAATGTTTTCATGTTATGGACCAGCCTTCCTTTGTAGTTGTGTCCCCAAATCCCATTATGAGAAATGTAAACACAAGAGAACATATAGAACTCTTTAATCCGTCAGTTTCAAGCCTACGCCCAGACTTTTCAATGGGATCTAGAATAACATTTATACAAAAGATTATGGCACATTTATGACATCAAGGGTGACCTAAAAAAAGTGCCAGCACAGAGTTGAAAAAAGCTATTTATTAAATGAATGCTTTTGGTTGTAGGTGTTTATTGTCAGTTTCTATTTCAGATAACTGGTGTATCCAAAATATAATTTCAGTAAAATCCTGGAATAAATTGAAATTGATTACATTAGTCTGTATCCTGGGGGATTCTGAAATAAAATCATGACTTTTGAAAATTAACATTGAAGAGTTCTGAGAGGAGACAAAATCCGTCTAGACATAATCATTCATCGCTTTAATTTGCTCACTTTATTTTTACAGACCTTCAAATTTGCCACAGATCTACAGACGGGGACAATAACAGACTCTTTAGTCCAAAGCTGTTACAGGTAGGCCTCCGAGTATATTGATGTTATTTTAGTGATTCATAACATTAAAAGAGTGCAGCAGTTAAGCTGACTTGTTAGCATATAGTAGGAGCCCTTGTCGTGTGACTGAGGTGATTTATTACTAAGTGATTCAGGTGTGTGCACATATAAATGGGGCACACTCATTTGCATGGTCAGTAATAACCCAGGCACAGGGGGAAGCACATAACAACTTTCACCTTTCACAGACTAGCCGACAGACAGCCGAAGGATTTAAACTTGAAGTGTGTTGATCTTGCTTATTTCGTTATTGGTTGTTTTGTAAACAGTTTCTCTTTACAGACACTCCGCTCAAAGACTAAGCTGCGAGGACCTCATTGTGAAAACTCGTCCAACCAGTATGCCAGCCATTCTAAGGAAATAAATACTCTGGCTCACACAAAGGCAGCTTAAAGACTGTATAACGGACATTACCGCCGGTTGTATGGGACTCTCGGCAGAGACCAAAACAAAGCAAGATCAGAACTGTACAACCAGGATGATGGCCTCTAACACTGGGAGTTACAATTTAAGTCCCTCACAGCAACAACTGTGCATGATCAAGGAATTATACTCCATGTCCAACATAGAATGGGATGACCAAGAAATCATTAACCTCAAAGACTTCACCAGCAAGCACCTGACTCCACATATAGTCAGAGTAGAACAGGGACAGTTTATGAACATTGGAGCATCAAAGCACATCCACCCAGGCATTCACACTGAGCTTCTCTTTCATTCTACAAAAACCTGCTCAAAGATTTTTGCCCAGGGAGTCAAAGTAAAGGATAGAAAGGTATCAGTTTTGACTCAGAACTTTTCTATTCCTAGTACATATCAAGGCTGGTTTGAGGTGCTATCAGAAGAGGGGAGATCTGTGCCACCGTTTGACACAGTGAGAGACTTGGCCAGACGATTTCCCAAAAAAGCCCTGGTAAGAGCCAATACCAAGGGGTACATAAACAATGAACGTGGAGAGCTATGCATGGATAAAACTAGAACTGTACATGCAGGGGAGGTTTTGACTGTGGCTGGAGACGTGATGATCAGTCTGCCTAAAGGAAAAGGTAGGGCTAAACTCCTCCGTTGTTTTGATCAGAATGGCTCTGGTGTATACTTGAACTTTGACACAAAAGGTGCCTTCAGCCCCATTGCTGAGAGGGACAATATTTCTGGGGTGCACATGATCAATGACCTCGTTGCCAAATTCCGCTTACCAATCATGGTGCGTCTAGTTTATGGAGTGGCTCCCTGTGGAAGTAAGCTCAAATTCACTGGATGTCTGCGCTTGATCTCATCAGATACAGACAGCATTGCTTTTGTTATGCCACTGGATATAAGCCAGAAAATGTTGCCTGTCTCATTATCAAAAGTATCACTGAAGCTCAGACCTGCAACCAACATTGAGAAAATCAAACAGCAAGATGCCTTTAAGCAGTTATATGAAAGGTGCTCAAACATGATAACTAGTTACTTGAACAGCATCCATGTTCTTGTAGAGATCACAGATTTCCAGTCAAACCACCAACAGCAGCAACAACAACAACAGCAGATAGAGCCAGGATCTGCAGTCTACAAACCCAAGGAATTAACCAATCCAGATGTCATTCCCACCAATGTTCCCCCAGAGAGTCCTGACGTGATTCAAGAAGAGAAAGCTGAACCTAAACCCTCAGCCGAAGATCTTATATTTGAGGAAATAGATGATATTTATGTATATGTGCGAGAAGGGGGGCCTCCCCCAAAAGTTCGTCCACCTGCACCTTTACCTGCAAATGTAAAGGCAGATGATCAGTACTGGGAAGAACCAGACTATGAAACATTAGCTAGATACAATGCCAAGAACAAAGTATCACAAACGAACAGTTCAGGCACTGGAAGCAAAAGTGGAGGAAGTAAGAATCTCTCTCGGCAGAATTCCTCAGAATCTCAGCCAGTTGTTGAATCCAAAGTGACAGCAAATGGAATTGTGCTCCTTGGAATAGACAAACAAAAAGATAAGCAGCAACCACCACCACTGCCTCCTAAAAAGTTTGAGAAATCCAAAAGTAGTGCTCCACATTTCTTTTCAAGATTTGTGAAGAAATCCACAAAACAGTCTCCGCCATCTTCCCAAAAACAGCCACAAAAATTCATTTTGGTGCCACCAGGTAAAAAGCAAGCTAGTCGCAAACTATCCAAAGACATGAGAACCAGAAGTCATGATAGTATTGCTGAGATGCGACCGCCACCACCTATCCCAAGGCTTGTAACACATCATCATCATCCACCACCTACTGGCATCTTTCGATTGGATAGGCCAGATCGTGATTTGCGAAAAAGTATGTTCTTATGATATGACTCAGGCACTGTACAGTGTAGTATCATACGGCAAGAATAACAGCATAATGATGAGGAATAATGACAATGGTAATTAAGGTGTTTTTGAGTTGTGTTTTTGAAGGCCTGCAATACAAGGGCCAGTGGGCTTTCATTCTATGATCTCAGTGTGTTGCTTTGTCCAAATCTGTTTAAACTAGACTATTCAGTTTCAGCATACTTTATTCGTCTCTAGATACAGCCATTCAAATTCAGAAATGACTGGCAAATTGCTAGTCATCTAAGTTCTCTCTAATGTTTTTTTTTTCTTAACTCCGCCAAGGGGGTTATGTTTTTTACAAATTGATATGGATATATTTTTTGGTTGAATTAAATTGTAGTTTTAAGTATAGGGACTGAATATGCACCACATGTATTAAGGTCGTGGGCAAAGTATCAGACTAATCTCAGATTCTTATCAGAATTACTTTATGCTTCATATTGTAATTTGGAAGCCATTTATAGCAAAA
The DNA here is from genome assembly GCF_001039355.2 of Lingula anatina. The sequence goes on from NW_019775532.1 coordinate 144,990, forward strand.
AGTCCATAGCTCTGACGCTTGGCTATTACGACCTTCATCATGAGTCACTAAAACTGTTTTGTTCGTACAGTGAATTTGTGCACACAATGCCTGCACTGTCTGGGTTGCATTCAGGAAAGTCTGATGCCTGTTGCTGATAAGTACCTCTTGTATTCCTAATGTTTTTCTTACAACCATTACAAAGTATAAATATGAACTGTTACAGTGCTTAGATAGATATATGGAAGAGCAGTCGCACATCCATGTATTTATTTGGGTTTTAAGCAGTTTTTTCAGATCCAGGTATGAAGTATACGGTAACCAAAGGATTAACCTGAATTAAGAAAAAAAATACAATTGTATAACACTCATGTGAATGTTGGAATGTTTTCTATGGTAAAAATTATGGTGCTTTGGATGTTTAGACAATATGTCTTAGATATACGGTATACGTTTAAGGTTGGCTTATACAGTAAGCAACTGATCTGTTTTATGCTTTCCTTTTCTCACATCAGTTTGAATTTTTACTGGGCTATTTTTAAAAAAGTTACAGTTTAATGTGATTGTTTCAGATTGTAGAAATTTCAAATCCTTCACCATCATACACTGTATCTCATCAGATGTATACATAGTACCAATTCTGAATTGTGCAGAAGTCATCGAATCCCTGTAAGTTAACAATCTTACATATTTTAATCAAATGGGTAGGATAGAGTCACTATCTCACCCACCTCTAACACTCATAAGAGCAACTTATGTACTGTACCATAAGGTCATACAGTTCTAATTCATAATTGGTATTAGTATGTAAATTGCTTCTTTACTGAAGCTGGGATCTTTCTGATAACATCTGTACAAACTTGAGTAAGGCACTGGTTCTGACAACTACAGTAATTAGGGAAAGAAAGAGGGGTTATCATGCAAGTAATTAGTGGGAACATGAGAGAGAAAAATCACAAATGGGGATATACTTTGCAAAATGGATTGTGGTAGAAAACATGAATGGCCTTGCTGGCATAGAACATAGGTACTCGTCAGCTCTGAACTTTACGTAACTGAAGTTTCAATATGCTTGAAACAATGGGTGTTGATGATCATATCTCAGACATGAGAAAGCAATTAAAATTGTTTATTTCACAGTCACAAGCAGAACCAATCGAAACTTCAATGTCAATGTTTTTTTTAAAATCAACACTTTCTTTTTTGTCACTCAAAGTAAAGTACTATGTATTCTTGTTCATAGTTTAGAATATCTGTATGAAGTTTAAAGTTTTTGTCTAGTAGGTATAATTTGCTACACTGGCAGTTCCATATTTCAGCCAAAAGTTCCAAATGCATTCTCTTCTAGTCAATATAATCTGTGGAACTGTGATATCTCTCTGATATATGCTGAAAAAATGTGATTTATCCATATTTTTGTTGTGTACAAGAAATTTAACATTTTACATTTTATACATATGTATATATAATGCATGTATAATTCCTGTACTTGTTCAAGTATGATTATCAATATTAGATCAAATGGAATAATAATATATCTGAAAATGATCAGTTTTCTTGTTTTGATTTTTTTTTTTTTTGCAACATCATTAAAAAACCAAAAACAAATGAGTTCCAAAAGTAAAATTTACTTTGAAAGTTTTTTCAGCACCAGCAAGAAAATTTGGTAAAAAATATCTTGTCATTCAGATGACTAAATAGGAAGTAATAACACTCAGAAATGATGCGTCGCGGATTTCTCCTTCTTCCCACAGAAGCTAAGACGGATACAGACATTACCGTTCCATTAATATTCTTTTGAGCCATTCACGGATGCCAACTCTGCAATAAAGGAGTATAAAATGCATCAAAATCACATAACAACTTGTATAAGTAGCAATACCTGCAATTCCAATTTCAAATACTACAGATACAGTTGAGCAAGCTTTTTTTATTTCAAAACAGTAATGCTCGCTGTTAAGTTCCTTTCAAAACATACCAAAATTGGATGAGTAATGCTTCCTCAACCATCACTTTAGACATCTTAAATTTTGGAATTATCAGGATTCTAAAATGTCACTTATTAGTAATACAAGATTACAAATTCACTGAAGAAATTAGGGTTAAAAATTTTTTGGGAAATATTAACTGCAACAATCGGATATGTGTACATGATACACTTATACAGCTTTAAGCATCTTGCCTTTAAGCTATCCTTAATCAAAATTACCCTTGCATCTTTACATGACTGACTTCAATACTCTCTCCAATAAACACTACATATATAAGGAAGAGATGGTGCAGCAGTATTGGTCATAAGCCCTAGACAATAACACTCAACATTTATTCCACTGTTGTAATGGTGCGTGTGAAATATTGTCTTACGTGCTGCTGGAGTGCACTTATCCATGCAGCATTCATTGTCTCTGCAGTGTTATCAGTCCCCTGTCATGTTAAGTACATTGTACATGTCATTAGACTATAAGTCAGGAAACTTTGACGCAAATCCAGCACAGTTACAGCAGACACATTTATTTACCAACATACATTTTAAGGAGGTTTCTGGCCAGGTAATGTGGCAACAGCTGACTGATTTTCGGGTTTCATGCAAAAATTCAGCTTTTGAAAAGTGTGAAACTCAAAACATATTTTCAGGGTGAGAACTTTGAATAAAGCAAAATCAAATTTTATTTACAATGGAAATCATCTAAGATTATTTAAGTCTAATATCTTATGCCTTTGTGTTAAAAATAATTGCAGAGGAGTGAGGTGGAGCAATGAACGAAAGCTGAGATAATTTATCCATGGATATTCTTCTGTTTGTTTTATCTTCAAGTTCTGATATCTTTTGCACAACTGTATATATTCACCAATTTAATTAGTGTTATTTGTGTACTGCTTTCTGAGACAAAATTCCAGACATATTCTGAGCTTTCAAATATTTACAAATATTTTCTTCTTTTGAACCCACCATCAAATCATCAAACTCCATTATTCCACACCCACTTACTGAAAACTTTAAAAAATAGCAAGGGATATTCAGCAATGATAAGAGATTTTGTGGGAATGGCAGCAATCCCTAAAAGTGGTAATCCCTACAATGAATTTCCAGTTCCAAAACTCAGGAAAAGGACCAGTGCACACCAATGACAACACGGTACTCTGCAATTACAAGATAAAAACAACAAATGTCTGCTCATAGTAATAAAAAGACCACATACACAATGTCAAATGGATGTTAACTGAAGTGAATTTATGCCCTGTGGATAACAAAAATTAACATTTGATCTTACAGCAAGATCAAATGGCAATCATGCAAATAAAAGATGTTGTAATGAACAAAACAACATTTAAATTTAAATCTATACTGGACAATCTTGTGGTTTCAAAAATCTTGCGGAGCCTACGATTTTCTTCAGTACAAAGTTAAAAAATTGCACAATATATTTTTTGTTATTTATATCAGAATTAAATTAAAGAATTTTATATTCTGTTGGGAATGTAAAGAATCCAATGTTTATATTACAGCTACACTTCATTTCCCCAGAATATTCTATAAACTGCAAGCATACCCCTACTGACAAAACTAACATCTCTAATTGGTAGATTCATGCACAATTCTGTTCATTAATTGTAATTTTTCTTTTCAGTTTTTAGATTTTAAACAGTTATTTCCATATGCATTATTTTTAATAACTTGATCTAAATAATTTGCTTTGTGGTAATCTTAATTTTTTTTTGGATAGTATTAAAATTTGGTTGGTTTTCTGAGAACATTGGCAGTACATTGGGAGGTGCAATACTCTGAGAACACTGGGAGCATTGCACCTCCACCCAAGCCAGATCTTAATGAAAAAATTATTTCAACTTCGGTCAGTGTAGATAGCATTTGGGGATAGCATTGGGAGACCAGCCAGGGGCATTCACCTGCATTGATTAAACAGCAAAATGCATTCAGAAATATAGGGGACATCTAAATAAATATATATTTATACCTCACACTACATATCTCTGTTCTATCTTTATCTACATGACTTGTGCTATTTGTGCAAAATCTGTCATATTTATGTTAATTCATGTTAAAATATCTTCTTTTACTTCTTTGAAGATAATTTATTCAGTTTATGTTTCATCACTTAAGGCAAGTTTATGTTAAACTGCCTAATGCACTGCTTGTAATACTTTATAATAAACATTATGAACCATCGGCCTCTCTTTATTCCTTTTCTTCATACATAACCAAACACTGGCCTGGGGAGAAATGAAAGACTTAACAATCAATTTAATTTTCAACGGCTTTTTTTTATTGATGCCAGGGGGATGATAAAGGTATCCCATTATCCTCCAGCTTTGAGAAATGATTCATGCGCAATCTACTGGGGAACCCCAGAGCCTGACACAGTAAACAATTATTATTTCTTTAAACAATACCAATAAACCTCAAGAGGTTTACTCACTAACCACAAGTATTAAGAGGGGCATAAAAATACCCTGAAAAAGTTTGAATTTGCATCTTCATCAAGTGAGAGTATACTATACTACAACTTGCTTCCAGGGGGGAAAATACTAGTCATGGTACCATGATGACATCAGTATTCCTGGAACCTTTTCAACCATAAATATTTTTTTGTTTTTTTATGAGTGAGAATTTTAGCAAAGTTTACATTGTTTCATGCCACATAGCATAAATCCCTGGACTTTGTCATGGTTTATACAAATATTTTATTTGTCATGGTTTATACAAATATTTTATTTATTTGGTGATTTTCTGGTCCTCTTTTCTAATGTAGGAAATGTAGTTATGGAGACAGCTTCCATTTCACAAGACATGAAACATAACTCTTTCTTAAATGACTATTTTCTCCCTATGTCTTTCTCAATCAGAAAAAGAAGGTTAGTAGAATAGCATGCCATTGAAGATCTAGCACAAATACAAATTATCCCCCTTTTTCTGCAGTCTAGATAGATCTTATATGGGTTTCCTATATAGCAGAGAAGAACTCAATATATATGCTTGCACCTCCTTTCAGACAAATCACCTGTATTATATCATTATTTAAAAGATAAAAGTTCGGGTAAAAGGTACAAAGTCATTCTATGTCACACAGAATCCATTTCTTGTTTGATGTTGCTGCACAATATGCAATTTGTATTCCAGACAGGGCATGACCCTGACTAAAACAATACAATCAGTGCACAGAAGGATGACTGCAAATCTGAAGATATATCTGCCCTTCTACATCTGCCGTGTCTAGGACAGCAAGCACATACAGCCATACTGATTATATGTTTAAAAAGCTCCACTTATGTGAGGTTAAAGCATACAGGAAGCTTGGGCAAATTTTCCTTTTTTTCTGCATGTGCATTTGTTCAAATTTAAATTAAATAAATAAAAACCTTCAAGATTTATATAGGACTGTGAGTTGATGAAGCTTCTAATTAAATTTAGGTACAAACGTTCAGAAAACTGAGTATCTGGAAGTTTTTTTTTAACAGCTCCTTGCTGTAAATAAACATCATTCACCACTGGTGAACTGATATTTTACTTATTATATGACAAGTGACCCTGTAAAGTCTTGTCATGTTCACTATTGTCTGTTACAATTATTAAATGCAAATGCACCCACACGCTCTATTCATCAAAGACTGTGATACTTATCACACTCATTTCTGCTAAATTTGTACCGGTAGAAGCAACCAGGCTTAGAGCCAACATCAGAGATAAGGACAAATGCTAGCCCTCTACTTGAAATCTTAAGACAGTAACAATATATGTACATTTAGATATATTCTTATTGTATGTTTTGAATGTTTTTTTTCTTTCATATTGATGCTGCACAAATAATTTAAGATTCTATGATGAAATTCTTCAACATATTAGATTTAAAACCGTAATATTTTCCAAATTTAGAATGTAATACTATACACTTGCTTTTGAAAATAAAATTATATTGAAAAGGCTTGATGTACAAAAACCATTCCAGAATTTCCCGATTAAAATTGAAATAAAAAAATTCCATACCAGAATTTCCCGATTAAAATTGAAATAAAAAAATTTATCACTTTTAAAAAATCATAGCAAAAACAATTTCCAAAATAGAGAGATATACTTTTATGGGCATGTGCGTCAATATGTTACAGGTCACTGTTTTTTCTATTTTTTTCATTAATTACATAATGGTACTTTCACCATATCAAAACAACATTTATATCTATCCGAATCACCAGCTGAGGTTTTTGAAATATCACATCTTACACGTTAATGTATTTATTTTTGGTTTAAGCAACCGCAGGTACATCAGATGCCATGCTAAATCTTTGAGTCTAATCTAGCCAGATTTGATCTGTTTAAGGTTGAAAAAAGCACCGGTCAATATACTCTGCTGGGTTTGTACATTTTTTTCCCGACTGTCACTGGAATTCAAAGGCTGGCCTCATCATTTGCCAGCAGCATCACCTGACCTGATAATGTTTCGAGTCATTTATTAGCTGAAGCACTGCAGTTTGAGTCACCCAAATGGGAATGTTGGGGACATATCCAGGTACCCAATACAGAAACGTGCAGCCCTCAAATAAAGCATTTCAAGTCAACAGACTGTAAAAATCATCAGGTGTTGAGATAAAGCTGCAGATTAGCAGAAAAAAGTTTAATTTGCCAAAAGCTACAGTTGCCATCCTCTTGACCATTTTTGCATCTGCTGCCGTGACAAATTTTTGTGAATGCAATCAAGACCCAATACCTTAGGTGTATCGTAAAAAAACCTGCAATATGTTTATTTGGTATCATTTTGACATCGCCCTTTATTTAATAAAAAAAAAAAATTAATAAAAAATATGGAAAATACTGACATTAGTTTACTCAAACATCTTAAATAGTAATAAAAGCATCTTTTCATTCTAAAAAAATGAACAGATGTACTTTGTTAAATTTCAGATTATTCCTGATTGCTATAATGTTTAAGCCAGCAGAGGGAGAGTATGACAATTTTCCCTTTTTTCACATTTAAGCCATCAGACTTTCAGATAAAAATAAATCATATTTGTACTGCATGGGTTGGCTTTATCCCCCTAAACACTCCAAACAGTCAAAATGACATTTCCTACTCTTTCTGTCAACTACTGATTTATTTAAGGTACAGGTTTCAAGTCATTGAGTGTTTTGGTCTTGTTAGATCCAACATAAAAGCAACAGATACTGAGCTACAAGGGTGGCTTCTACTGTCTGTGCATCCTAAAACGGTCATTTTCCCTGTTATAAAGGGAGTGATAAAAATTGATTACTTAATTCAACAATAAATTTAGCTGTTCATTAAATTGACAAAGTATTTGAAATGACATTTCCTTTGATAAAGAGAGATATATGTGTTGAATTTGTAGACAATGGGTCAGTCTTGGTGCCATACTGCTATTTGGAATGTCCTGACCCTTTGTAATAAACAGAAAATGAAAACCTTTGAAAAAAAAAATTTATGTATTTACATTCTAAATGGTAACACAGAGTTAATGTCATATCTGGAAATGACTCTGGCAAAAATGTTTGATGCAAAAAGCATATGACTGGTCTTTTATGATGCACTGTTATCTACAAATGCAGTGAGCAAAACCCGAATGAAAAAAGTTTTCATGGAAAAATGAGCATGGTGTTAGAAGACTGAAAGAGTCTCCACAACAATATCTGAGCAAACATTTTCAGTGTATGCCACAATTGATGCCCAATCAATTCATTTATGTCTTAATTTACTTCAGAAAAGGATTTCATCAGCTGTGTTACAGTGTATGCACTAAAGTCTAAGCAATTTTTTTTCATACATCAATAGCTGGTATTAAAAATCTTAATTACCTCCAATATTATATATAGTCAAGTCCTGAAGGTGCAATGATAGACATAATCATTGGATGTAAAGAACAATTTCCAATACTAGCTGTTGATTGAATAAAATGACTCAGATCATCTTAATTTACATTATGAACTCTTTCATGCAAAAGACAATTGTGTCAAATTTTGTGTGCTGCAGCTCATTTTGTCAATTCTTGCAAGTAATGAAAGTAATTAAGCTACTGTGACCCACTTTGTCCAACCTTCTCCATCTGGGCAACTTTTTGAGACTATTTCATTGTACCAATGGAGTGAGAGGGAGACAAATTATAGTTCTGCCAACCTAAATAGTGTTATAAACTTCAAGAAACCAAAATGCAAACACTATTCCAGATGATTTTTATTCTTGCTTTCCAAATACATTGTGGGTGGGAATCAAGAAAAACATCCATCTTGCTTAAATTCTGGTAAATAATGCTTTACATAAGCCAAGTTAAATAAAATGTTAAATCTAAAACATACAAAATGTATCATATCATCATATCAATAATTAAACCTGATGCTAAGAATCAAGCATGAAATACAAATATCCAAATTGTACTTCAAGCACACTTAACTAGAGTCACCGATTCCTTCAAGTTCAAGGTGAATTAAACAAGCAGGTATGTTGCAGGTTAATCATATATTAAAGTCTCAAAAATACAGACCCCATAATTACAAGAAAAGTAATTAGAAGAGCTAAGGTGGTCACAAGCCAATGGTGAGTATAAGTGATCTGAACACTGGGGTAATTATAAACTCCATACCTATAACATTTTTCATTACAATATTCATGGGTAGCCAATGATGGCATACACTGGTCAAGGTGAGGTCAATGGAGAGGTGACCACCACTCTGCTGTTAATGTCTATATTGCTCTCAGCAATGAGTATTGAACATAGAGATCTTAATAAGTCAGTGATGAGATGAACTTGACTTAATTCATTTGTCCTCAGACAATCCGTCATGGGTCAGGAACTTATATGTCCTTTACATACTGAACAAGGTTTGCTCTATAATTCATTCTCAGCATCCAAAATTGATAATGCCTGAATTGTACTTTATGATGCTCTTGGTTATAGAACAAAGTTGCTGCAAAAACTAATCACAATTTTCCATTTACCTTTTTTTCTATGCTGGTCCTCATTTAACATAATTTTCAACCTATGCATATATTTTACAATACAATTTCCTATGCAGCATATCATTTCTACCACAATCTTATTCAATGTATTTTGTTTACATGACATAATGTAGTGATCAGATTATTACAAAGGCAGCAGCAGCAGCTCCACTTAATACAGACAGGCTCCACTCACACAAATGACCTTCTGCTGGGATGGCAACCATCTCATAACACTGCATTACATATGTTGTCTTTTTCTTATTTGAGTCAGGTTCACATGCTATTCAAAGTTTACAGACACAATAATGTACTTTTATCACACAACGGCATCGGAAGGTAAGGATATTGCCCTTGTGGTGACATCATTTAACTCTCCCACAAGAGGACCATACATCATTGTGTAAGACTGATGTCAGTTGCACAATTATCACAGTTTATGCAAGTCCTGTAGCAGTGGTACATGAACTTTTAAGTGACTTTAATAGCCTGCAGGACTTACTGATCATTTCAAAGGCTGGTAGCTCAAGGAAGAATTGAGGGGGATGCATGTTCATATGTCAATTTATTTAATTGTCATATCTGCATGCAGAATTTTCATAAACAGGTCAAAAGATGGATGGAGTGTATGATGTTCTTTTAGTTTTGAACCCGCCATTTCGAGTAAAAACTATATTCCAGTGAAATTGTAAATGACAACTTAAACTTAGATGATAGCTTAAAATATAAGTTCATTTGGAACCTTGTCTTTAAAATTATAGTGGGTGGTTTTAAAATATGTTTTTAAACATATATCATTCAGGTATTTTAAAGTTTGGCATTTGACAGAATGACTGATGGTTGACAAAAAAATTTTTGAAGTCAGATTAACAATTCATTTTTTTATTTTGACAATATCCTTCAATTGGACCCTATTCATAGTTTCATCATAGATTAAACTTAAAAATACTAAGGACATTTTCAAATGAATTGTCTTGGTAACAAGTTTTACATAAAAATGCTGCTCTAAGCTATCACCTGCACTGTCTGGTACATGAGTGCAAGCAATGTTAACCAAGTGCAAACCCCTCTTTTATCTATTGTTTCACAATCAACCTTCAAAATAACCATTTAATGAGGTACAGTTAACGTCTAAATAATCCATGTCAATCAATCCTAAAGGTGTCATCTGAGGTGTCATTTCTCCTGCTTTTTCTTTTATCGTCAGATTTGTAGTTGCTCACATATCATATGTGTCATATGAATTCTGTAAAACGAGTAAAACAAGTGCAAACCTATTGTCCTTCAAACTTTTAAAAACAAATAATTTTGTGGTCGGAAATAAATGACAGCACTAGTGAAATGTCAACTTTATCTTACATGATAACATCAACCCTGGTCATATCATATATGAAATAACCCATCCAAACATGACATGATATGGTGAATCTGTAATAAAATTTGGACAAAATGTATTGGGTCAGAAAGAGAATCCAGGGTAGGGTAGCAGCCTTGAAGGGGGCCTGTCCAATGCTTTATAAATAGCCCACAAAGCAGCATTAAGCAACTGTGAAAACCTCAAATCATGCAATCCAAATCACATCTATTTACCATAATGGTGATTTCAAACAGCAGCTGATGCGCCTGTGCACACAATAATGAAATAGAAAGGAGGGTTATATTTTTAATAAAAATATAAGTAAGGCATACCCTGTCAAATGTGTCCATTAAAACCGCATTTAAATACTGATATGAACAATGTACAAGTGTTCTCTCCAGCATAATAAACAATCTGACAAATCAAGAAACCAATGTCATCTTCTAATTTTGTGCTTAATTGAATGTAATTTTTGACATTTTACCAGTGTCTGTTGGAACAAATGTGTACATTTGAATAAAAGGGTGTCATAAATTAATAAATGACAGTATTTTGAGTAGTGCTACAACTGTATAAAATCATAATGGATAATTTTCCAATTACAGAAACATGCATTTTAAATAATATTCAATTCACATATCTGACTTCAAACAGACTTATCTTCTTAAAATTATGTCAAAAGTTTTTGTAAATAATTGTCCTACTGTAAGTCATTTATATATAATGACAGAGAGAATTAAACATATTATTCACATACTAGTAAAATGTGACACATGCAAGAATATTTCTTTAATCTAATAAACAAAATTAAATATTTATAATGAAAGGAAAAAGACAGACTATGATTTATTTCATTGTTGGGATGGGCTTTGAACGGTCACCCTAACTTTGGCCAATCTAAGCAGATCAGAAAGAGATTCTTACTAACATTTGAATATCACCGGTACAACACATGCATCAAATTGGTCAGCAGACCCACCCTGGCCACCGGTCACCTTCGTCATTGATCATTCTGACCATAGCCTTGACATCACGTGTTGTTAGACATGTGCTTTTACCATAGGTGCCTTTCATACCATCATGTGTTCAGTGATTTGGGTTCACAACTTCTAGTAAGGTATGGGTTCACAGGACAGTCTGATCTAGAGAGATGCAAATCCTCCCTAAAGCCATTGGGCCTATGAGCGCATTCTCAACGAATTAAGCCAGGCTTTACAAAGCCGGTGACCTAAAAATGGCTGACGTACATGAAAGAAAAACCGCCTANTCTCTCTCTGTCAAATGGTGTATGAATGTTTTGCAAAAGCATTTCAAGCTATCAGCATTTTGGACGAAAACTTAGTAGCCATTTTAATTAAATGCTGTTTAATAAATTATGTCTTGAAAGTTGAAAAAGCACCCCCACCCTCAAAAGCACTCAACCACTTAATGTGTTCTTTGTGAAACTGCATGTTTAACAATGGGCAAGCAAAGAGTTAGGGTAATGTGACAGTTAATGATCGTCACCACCTGTAACACCTTCACGTACCAAGAGAAGTTAATGTCTGTGAAAAATGTCAAATGTTAAGAAGGTGTTTATGATATCTTTTGTGTGCTCCCCATGTAGGAAATGAGCATGAAAACAGCTTAATTGCAGTTTCGACAAATCCATTCTTAAATACACTGCCTTTTCACGAGAGAAAAGTATTTATGTCCAATGAATCATTCTGTTTATATGTTACTCAAGCATTACATCAAAGGTATTTATCCTAACATTCCTTTGATAGCCAATATTAGGCTGATGCCATTAAATAATAATTGTTTTGGGAGAGATGCCTGTTACTAATTTGACTAAATATGTTTCATTGTTCTTTTGGAAAAAAAAAAAAAGGACAAAAGGAAAAATTCAAATCTTGAAAAGAATATCAATGTCAGCTTGTAGAAATGGTAATTACTTTTTATAGATTGACTTTTACCTATTTTACATGTTTTAATTAAAGCTGAAATATGATGTCTGTGTGTTTAGTGTCCTGAAGAGGGCAAACCCATTGACATTTTCACTGTTGACAGGAAACAAGATATTTCTCCTACAATAACAGCTGGTACTCTGCTGTCTACAAACCCATTTTTTCTTTCAATCTTTAAAGCCATGAAAATGAATTGAAAATTATAGTGCTTGATATAGACACCACCCCTTTTTTCTGAAAATATCATGAATAACTTGAACTTTAAACATGTGTTAGTGTGGGCTGTGTATATAGTTCATATTTAAGTAATTATAGTTGTAAGACAAATATTATTACCCATTGCAAATTCTAATGGTGAACCTTGGGAAGGGGAATATATTAAAATGACCCCATCCAGGAGTATAGTAGCTGAATAATTACATAACTTCTTCGCATATTTCTGTAAATGCAGATGAAAGGAGATTAGAAATCATTTTTAACAAAAGAACTTAATACCTACAGTACAGAAATAGTCAGAGACCACATCTGCCCAGTGTCATAGCCTCTGGCTACTGACTTACTTATATGCTTTAGAAATGATCACATGAGTAGAAGAACAGCTTAGTATTCTAACTGCAGGACCATCATATAATCATTAGCTTTCATCTCCCTAATACAGATTTCTACAGATTTCCCATCACAGCAAGACATGGTCCTTGCAACAGTTATAATTAGCCAGTTGCTCATAAGAAAGACAAATTCTAGGGGAGAACCTTATTGTGATAAGAGTCCACCCTCTCAGTTGGGGGTTATTAGAAGGTTGGTCAGCACTGAAAGCAATCAGATAAAGGTAATTAAGGATATCCTTTCTTTAACAAATGTCACCTGAAAGACGCTATCATTACAGCACACTATGTTCTATTTATCTTTGATTAACAATCCACAGGTGGTAGGATTACTGCAATGTGTACCACACGTTCTCCCGCTGGAATAATATACATATATATATTTAAGAATTGCCCAGTATCGGTGCTCATTTCTGTCCATGCACAGCCTGTCATATTGTAAGAGGTGCTTCTGAAAGGAAATTTGGTACTGTAAAAGTAAGTGCAAATATTTTAGTATCATTTTGGCTGTAGAGTATACAAATTATCAGTAAGCAGTGATATAACCTAGTATGTAGCCATATTTCTAACTAGTCTGATTTATCTGTCCAGAGCACTCCCATTTGTGTTTTTACGATTTACTGACTATGAACACAACAGCGAATAATAGAAATGGAAAAGAGTGCCAGAGGCTGATTATGTGCACTAAAATTCACTTGATATTTATAATATAGAGCAGCTATATAATAGAATAGTTACTGATACGACATGCACTAGCTTTGGTATATGCTGCAGACTTGAAGTTGAGCATTCATAAATATGCTAACATGCATCAACCTGCAGGGGTAGATTGAGGCCGTCTTCAGGGTCTTCTCGAAGACGGTCAGGTTTTCAAGTTTACATTGATGGGTATCTAATTTTTTCTGTCAAAGATGGAGGATGGATCAACAAAGATAATTTGGAAGACTCTCAGCAAATATCTCTTGATCTGCCCCTGAACCTGTTAGATTATTTCAGTCAAAATCAAGAAGGATTTTATAACATGGTATACAGTAAAGAAAATATCTGTTATGCAAAGATATGTCACATTATGACTTTTGTATGTTATCATAATTCAGATCTGAAATAATGCATTTATGCAACATGCTATTTACAGTTCCAGCCATTTCAATCACATAAGCATGTTGGAGACTTATAAATATCAAATATATTTTCATTCAAGTTTTTCTGCACTTGGCTTTTGGATACAAGCATTCATTCCCTGCATTTTCCCACAGAATAAAAACTAATTTTTCATGAGGAGGCGATATTTCAAAAAGGATAAACATACATCATTTGTTTTTAAAAAAGAAATGGAAAAATTATTTAAAGATAACATAATCTTACAAGTGGTCCTTTTCAATAAACCAGCATGGTCTTAGTAGCATCTGTGCCCTATCAGCACACGTGGCACTATTCTACCTGCATAACAATGGCCTTAATATCCTCATTAAGTCTGTACAAGCATAAGATTAAAAATAGATAATTCCTTGCAGGTTCTGATAGTGAATTATTTAGGTTATTTGACAGCTTTGTATGAAATATTCATGATTTAGTGGCTAATTATAATTGTGCTTTAAAGGAAAATCATGATGGTGCTTCTTGGAACACATTCATTGAAAAGATCTGAAAAGCAGATAATCAAAGAGAATTCAAACTTTCTGTTTGAAATACTAAGGAAATAATACGTTTTTGGGGTTTTATGTCAGACAAACTATTTTCAACTAAACCTCTGAAAAATAGATCAATAAATGCCATAACTCATATGCACTTTTATGTTGAGTCACCAAAATATAAAGAAAAGATTAGACAGGTGCCATTTACAAAACAGAAACAAACAGTTTTATCATGGGAAATAATTTTGTCCCTTCATTTGTCAAAAGCATTGTACTAAAACTGCATGGAAATGGTAACACATTTCACAAGCTGTCTGGAGTACCTCCGGCTTCTCCAACACAATCAACCAAGTGACTTGGGTCTGCGTTTCTCACCAACACCTGTATATTAAAGCCCCCTAATGGCTTCTTGATTTTAAACACTGATTAGACATAATTCAGGTTTTGAATACAGAACACATGGGTATTACTGTAAATTGTTAGTAAGGAGGTTTGATTTTAAAAGAATGAAGGTGATAACTTGATGAACAACTGATGGAAGATGAAAGATAAAGTAAAAGGGGGGGGGGGGAGTGAGATAAAGGCAATCCACTTAATGATAATCAATAACATTACACATAATATTACAGCTTTTGGTTTATAAATGTTTTCATTTTATGGACCAGCCTTCCTTTGTAGTTGTGTCCCCAAATCCCATTATGAGAAATGTAAACACAAGAGAACATACAGACCTCTTTAATCCGTCAATTTCAAGCCTACGCCCAGACTTTTCAATGGGATCTAGAATAACATTTATACAAAAGATTATGGCACATTTATGACATCAAGGGTGACCTAAAAAAGTGCCAGCACAGAGTTGAAAATAGCTATTTATTAACTGAATGCTTTTGGTTGTAGGTGTTTATTGGCAGTTTCTGTTTCAGATAACTGGTGAATCCAAAATATAATTTCAGTAAAATCCTGGAATAAATTGAAATTGATTACATTAGTCTGTATCCTGGGGGATTCTGAAATAAAATCATGACTTTTGAAAATTATCATTGAAGAGTTCTGAGAGGAGACAAAAACTGTCTAGACAAAATCATTCATCGCTTTAATTTGCTCACTTTATTTTTTCAGACCTTCAAATTTTCCACAGATCTACAGACGGGGACAATAACAGACTCTTTAGTCCAAAGCTGTTACAGGTAGGCCTCCCAGTATATTGATGTTATTTTAGTGATTCATAACATTAAAAGAGTGCAGCAGTTAAGCTGACTTGTTAGCATATAGTAGGAGCCCTTGTCGTGTGACTGAGGTGATTTATTACTAAGTGATTCAGGTGTGTGCACATATAAATGGGGCACACTCATTTGCATGGTCAGTAATAACCCAGGCACAGGGGGAAGCACATAACAACTTTCACCTTTCACAGACTAGCCGACAGACAGCCGAAGGATTTAAACTTGAAGTGTGTTTATCTTGCTTATTTCGTTATTGGTTGTTTTGTAAACAGTTTCTCTTTACAGACACTCCGCTCAAAGACTAAGCTGCGAGGACCTCATTGTGAAAACTCGTCCAACCAGTATGCCAGCCATTCTAAGGAAATAAATACTCTGGCTCGCACAAAGGCAGCTTAAAGACTGTATAACGGACATTACCGCCGGTTGTATGGGACTCTCGGCAGAGACCAAAACAAAGCAAGATCAGAACTGTACAACCAGGATGATGGCCTCTAACACTGGGAGTTACAATTTAAGTCCCTCACAGCAACAACTGTGCATGATCAAGGAATTATACTCCATGTCCAACATAGAATGGGATGACCAAGAAATCATTAACCTCAAAGACTTCACCAGCAAGCACCTGACTCCACATATAGTCAGAGTAGAACAGGGACAGTTCATGAACATTGGAGCATCAAAGCACATCCACCCAGGCATTCACACTGAGCTTCTCTTTCATTCTACAAAAACCTGCTCAAAGATTTTTGCCCAGGGAGTCAAAGTAAAGGACAGAAAGGTATCAGTTTTGACTCAGAACTTTTCTATTCCTAGTACATATCAAGGCTGGTTTGAGGTGCTATCAGAAGAGGGGAGATCTGTGCCACCATTTGACACAGTGAGAGACTTGGCCAGACGATTTCCCAAAAAAGCCCTGGTAAGAGCCAATACCAAGGGGTACATAAACAATGAACGTGGAGAGCTATGCATGGATAAAACTAGAACTGTGCACGCAGGGGAGGTTTTGACTGTGGCTGGAGACGTGATGATCAGTCTGCCTAAAGGAAAAGGTAGAGCTAAGCTCCTCCGTTGTTTTGATCAGAATGGCTCTGGTGTATACTTGAACTTTGACACAAAAGGTGCCTTCAGCCCCATTGCTGAGAGGGACAATATTTCTGGGGTGCACATGATCAATGACCTCGTTGCCAAATTCCGCTTACCAATCATGGTGCGTCTAGTTTACGGAGTGGCTCCCTGTGGAAGTAAGCTCAAATTTACTGGATGTCTGCGCTTGATCTCATCAGATACAGACAGCATTGCTTTTGTTATGCCACTGGATATAAGCCAGAAAATGTTGCCTGTCTCATTATCAAAAGTATCACTGAAGCTCAGACCTGCAACCAACATTGAGAAAATCAAACAGCAAGATGCCTTTAAGCAGTTATATGAAAGGTGCTCAAACATGATAACTAGTTACTTGAACAGCATCCATGTTCTTGTAGAGATCACAGATTTCCAGTCAAACCAGCAACAGCAACAACAACAACAACAGCAGATAGAACCAGGATCTGCAGTCTACAAACCCAAGGAATTAACCAATCCAGATGTCATTCCCACCAATGTTCCCCCAGAGAGTCCTGATGTGATTCAAGAAGAGAAAGCTGAACCTAAACCCTCAGCTGAAGATCTTATATTTGAGGAAATAGATGATATTTATGTATATGTGCGAGAAGGGGGGCCTCCCCCAAAAGTTCGTCCACCTGCACCTTTACCTGCAAATGTAAAGGCAGATGATCAGTACTGGGAAGAACCAGACTATGAAACACTAGCTAGATACAATGCCAAGAACAAAGTATCACAAACGAACAGTTCAGGCACTGGAAGCAAAAGTGGAGGAAGTAAGAATCTCTCTCGGCAGAATTCCTCAGAATCTCAGCCAGTTGTTGAATCCAAAGTGACAGCAAATGGAATTGTGCTCCTTGGAATAGACAAACAAAAAGATAAGCAGCAACCACCACCACTGCCTCCTAAGAAGTTTGAGAAATCCAAAAGTAGTGCTCCACATTTCTTTTCAAGATTTGTGAAGAAATCCACAAAACAGTCTCCACCATCTTCCCAAAAACAGCCACAAAAATTCATTTTGGTGCCACCAGGTAAAAAGCAAGCTAGTCGCAAACTATCCAAAGACATGAGAACCAGAAGTCATGATAGTATTGCTGAGATGCGACCGCCACCACCTATCCCAAGGCTTGTAACACATCATCATCATCATCCACCACCTACTGGCATCTTTCGATTGGATAGGCCAGATCGCGATTTGCGAAAAAGTATGTTCTTATGATATGACTCAGGCACTGTACAGTGCAGTATCATACAGCAAGAATAACAGCATAATGATGAGGAATAATGACAATGGTAATTAAGGTGTTTTTGAGTTGTGTTTTTGAAGGCCTGCAATCCAAGGGCCAGTGGGCTTTCATTCTATGATCTCAGTGTGTTGCTTTGTCCAAATCTGTTTAAACTGGACCATTCAGTTTCAGCATACTTTATTCATCTCTAGATACAGCCATTCAAATTCAGAAATGACTGGCAAATTACTAGTTATCTAAGTTCTCTCTAATGTTTTTTTTTTTCACTCCGACAAGGGGGTTATGTTTTTTACAAATTGATATGGATATATTTTTTGGTTGAATTAAATTGTAGTTTTAAGTATAGGGACTGAATATGCACCCCATGTATTAAGGTCGTGGGCAAAGTATCAGACTAATCTCAGATTCTTATCAGAATTACTTTATGCTTCATATTGTAATTTGGAAGCCATTTATAGCAAAAAAGTCCATAGCTCTGACGCTTGGCTATTACGACCTTCATCATGAGTCACTAAAACTGTTTTGTTCGTACAGTGAATCTGTGCACACAATGCCTGCACTGTCTAGGTTGCATTCAGAAAAGTCTGATGCCTGTTGCTGATAAGTACCTCTTGTATTCCTAATGTTTTTCTTACAACCATTACAAAGTATAAATATGAACTGTTATAGTGCTTAGATAGATATATGGAGGGGCAGTCGCACATCCATGTATTTATTTTGGTTTTAACCAGTTTTTTTCAGATCCAGGTATGAAATATATGGTAACCATAGGATTAACCTGAATTAAGAAAATAAAATACAATTGTACAACACTCATGTGAATGTTGGAATGTTTTCTATGGTAAAAATTATGGTGCTTTGGATGTTTAGACAATATGTCTTAGATATGCGGTATATGTTTAAGGTTGGCTGATACAGTAAGCAACTGATCTCTTTTATGCCTTCCTTTTCTCACATCAGTTTGAATTTTTACTAGGCTATTTTTAAAAAAGTTACAGTTTAATGTGATTGTTTCAGATTGTAGAAATTTCAAATCCTTCACCATCATGCACTGTTTCTCATCAGATGTACACATAGTACCAATTCTGAATTGTGCAGAAGTCATTGAATCCTTATAAGTTAACAATCTTACATATTTTAATTAAATGGGGAGGATAGAGTCACTATCTCACCCACCTCTAACACTCATAAGAGCAACTTATGTACTGTACCATAAGGTCATACAGTTCTAATTCATAATTGGTATTAGTATGTAAATTGCTTCTTTACTGAAGCTGGGATCTTTCTGATAACATCTGTACAAACTTGAGTAAGGCACTGGTTCTGACAACTACAGTAATTAGGGAAAGAAAGAGGGGTTATCATGCAAGTAATTAGTGGGAACATGAGAGAGAAAATCACAAATGGGGACATACTTTGCAAAATGGATTGTGGTAGAAAACATGAATGGCCTTGCTGGCATAGAACATAGTGACTCTTCAGCTCAGAACTTTACTTAACTGAAGTTTCAATATGCTTGAAACAATGGGTGTTGATGATCATATCTCAGACAATGAGAAAGCAATTTAAATTGTTTAATTCACAGTCACAATTAAGCAGAACCAATCGAAACTTCATTGTCAATGTTTTTTTTTTAAAACCAACACTTTCTTTCTTGTCACTCAAAGTAAAGTACTATGTATTCTTGTTCATAGTTTAGAATATCTGTATGAAGTTTAAAGTTTTTGTCTAGTAGGTATAATTTGCTACACTGGCAGTTCCATATTTCAGCCAAAAGTTCCAAATGCATTCTCTTCTAGTCAATATAATCTGTGGAACTGTGATATCTCTCTGATATATGCTGAAAAAATGTGATTTATCCATATTTTTGTTGTGTACAAGAAATTTAACATTTTACATTTTATACATATGTATATATAATGCATGTATAATTCCTGTACTTGTTCAAGTATGATTATTAATATTAGATCAAATGGAATAATAATATATCTGAAAATGATCAGTTTTCTTGTTTTGATTTTTTTTGCAACATCATTAAAAAACCAAAAACAAATGAGTTCCAAAAGTAAAATTTACTTTGAAAATTTTTTCAGCACCAGCAAGAAAATTTGCTAAAAAATATCTTGTCATTCAGATGACTAAATAGGAAGTAATAACACTCAGAAATGATGCGTCGCGGATTTCTCCTTCTTCCCACAGAAGCTAAGACGGATACAGACATTACCGTTCCATTAATATTCTTTTGAGCCATTCACGGATGCCAACTCTGCAATAAAGGAGTATAAAATGCATCAAAATCACATAACAACTTGTATAAGTAGCAATACCTGCAATTCCAATTTCAAATACTACAGATACAGTTGAGCAAGCTTTTTTTATTTCAAAACAGTAATGCTTGCTGTTAAGTTCCTTTCAAAACATACCAAAATTGGATGAGTAATGCTTCCTCAACCATCACTTTAGACATCTTAAATTTTGGAATTATCAGGATTCTAAAATGTCACTTATTAGTAATACAAGATTACAAATTCACTGAAGAAATTAGGGTTAAAAATTTTTTGGGAAATATTAACTGCAACAATCGGATATGTGTACATGATACACTTATACGGCTTTAAGCATCTTGCCTTAAAGCTATCCTTAATCAAAATTACCCTTGCATCTTTACATGACTGACTTCAATACTCTCTCCAATCAACACTACATATGTAAGGAAGAGATGGTGCAGCAGTATTGGTCATAAGCCCCAGACAATAACACTCAACATTTATTCCACTGTTGTAATGGTGCGTGTGAAATATTGTCTTACGTGCTGCTGGAGTGCACTTATCCATGCAGCATTCATTGTCTCTGCAGTGTTATCAGTCCCCTGTCATGTTAAGTACATTGTACATGTCATTAGACTATAAGTCAGGAAACTTTGACGCAAATCCAGCACAGTTACAGCAGACACATTTATTTACCAACATACATTTTAAGGAGGTTTCTGGCCAGGTAATGTGGCAACAGCTGACTGATTTTCGGGTTTCATGCAAAAATTCAGCTTTTGAAAAGTGTGAAACTCAAAACATATTTTCAGGGTGAGAACTTTGAATAAAGCAAAATCAAATTTTACTTACAATGGAAATCATCTGAGATCATTCAAGTCTAATATCTTATGCCTTTGTGTAAAAATAATGGCAGAGGAGTGAGGTGGAGCAATGAACGAAAGCTGAAATAATTTATCCATGGATATTCTTCTGTTTGTTTTATCTTCAAGTTCTGAAATCTTTTGCACAACTGTATATATTCACCAATTTAATTTGTGTTATTTGTGTACTGCTTTTTGAGACAATATTCCAGACATATACTGAGCTTTCAAATATAAAATATTTTCTTCTTTT
This sequence comes from Lingula anatina, assembly GCF_001039355.2. The sequence continues at coordinate 166,422 of NW_019775532.1, forward strand.
GAACCCATCAAACTCCATTATTCCACACCCACTTACAGAAAACTTTAAAAAATAGCAAGGGATATTCAGCAATGATAAGAGATTTTGTGGGAATGGCAGCAATCCTTAAAAGTGGTAATCCCTACAATGAATTTCCAGTTCCAAAACTCAGGAAAAGGACCAGTACACACCAATGACAACACGGTACTCTGCAATTACAAGATAAAAACAACAAATGTCTGCTCATAGTAATAAAAAGACCACATGCACAATGTCAAATGGATGTTAACTGAAGTGAATTTATGCCCTGTGGATAACAAAAATTAACATTTGATCTTACAGCAAGATCAAATGGCAATCATGCAAATAAAAGATGTTGTAATGAACAAAACAACATTTAAATTTAAATCTATATTGGACAATCTTGTGGTTTCAAAAATCTTGTGGAGCCTACAATTTTCTTCAGTACAAAGTTAAAAAATTGCACAATATATTTTTTGTTATTTATATCAGAATTAAATTAAAGAACTTTATATTCTGTTGGGAATGTAAAGAATCCAATGTTTATATTACAGCTACACTTCATTTCCCCAGAATATTCTATAAACTGCAAGCATACCCCTACTGACAAAACTAACATCTCTGATTGGTAGATTCATACACAATTCTGTTCATTAATTGTAATTTTTCTTTTCAGTTTTTAGATTTTAAACAGTTATTTCCATATGCATTATTTTTAATAACTTGATCTAAATAATTTGCTTTGTGGTAATCTTAATTTTTTTATGGATAGTATTAAAATTTGGTTGGTTTTCTGAGAACATTGGCAGTACATTGGGAGGTGCAATACTCTGAGAACACTGGGAGCATTGCACCTCCACCTAAGCCAGATCTTAATGAAAAAATTATTTTAACTTCGGTCAGTGTAATGCTAAAAGGGAATAGCATTGGGAGACCAGCCAGGGGCATTCACCTGCATTGATTAAACATCAAAATGCATTCAGAAATATAGGGAACACCTACATAAATCTGTTCTATCTTTATCTACAGGACTTGCGCTATTTGTGCAAAATGTGTCACACTTACGTTAATTCATGTTAAAATATCTTCTTTTATTTCTTTGAAGATAATTTATTCAGTTTATGTTTCATTACTTAAGGCAAGTTTATGTTAAACTGCTTAATGCACTGCTTGTAATACTTTATAATAAACATTATGAACCATCGGCCTCTCTTTACTACTTTTTCTTCATACATAAGCAAACACTGGCCTGGGGAGAAATTAAAGACTTAACAATCAATTTAATTTTCAACGGCTTTTTTTATTGATGCCAGGGGGATGATAAAGGTATCCCATTATCCTCCAGCTTTAAGAAATGATTCATGTGCAATCTACTGGGGAACCCCAGAGCCTGACACAGTAAACAATTATTATTTCTTTAAACAATACCAATAAACCTCAAGAGGTTTACTCACTAACCACAAGTATTAAGAGGGGCATAAAAATACCCTGAAAAAATTTGAATTTGCATCTTCATCAAGTGAGAGTATACTATACTACAACTTGCTTCCAGGGGGAAAAATACTAGTCATGGTACCATGATGACATCAGTATTCCTGGAACCTTTTCAACCATAAATATTTTTTGTTTTTTATGAGTGAGAATTTTAGCAAAGTTTACATTGTTTCATGCCACATAGCATAAATCCCTGGACTTTGTCATGGTTTATACAAATATTTTATTTGTCATGGTTTATACAAATATTTTATTTATTTAGTGATTTTCTGGCCCTCTTTTCTTAATGTAGGAAATGTAGTTATGGAGACAGCTTCCATTTCACAAGACGTGAAACATAACTCTTTCTTAAATGACTATTTTCTCTCTCAGTCTTTCTCAATCAGAAAAAGAAGGTTAGTAGAATAGCATGCCATTGAAGATCTAGCACAAAATACAAATTATCCCCCTTTTTCTGCAGTCTAGATAGATCTTATATGGGTTTCCTATATAGCAGAGAAGAACTCAATATATATGCTTGCACCTCCTTTCAGACAAATCACCTGTATTATATCATTATTTAAAAGATAAAAGTTCGGGTAAAAGGTACAAAGTCATTCTATGTCACACAGAATCCATTTCTTGTTTGATGTTGCTGCACAATATGCAATTTGTATTCCAGACAGGGCATGACCCTGACTAAAACAATACAATCAGTGCACAGAAGGATGACTGCAAATCTGAAGATATATCTGCCCTTCTACATCTGCCGTGTCTAGGACAGCAAGCACATGCAGCCATACTGATTATATGTTTTAAAAGCTCCATTTATGTGAGGTAAAAGCATACAGGACACTTGGAAAAATGTTCCTCTTTTTCTGCATGTGCATTTGTTCAAATTTAAATTAAATAAATAAAAACCTCCAAGATTTATATAGGACTGTGAGTTGATGAAGCATCTAATTAAATTTAGGTACAAACTTTCAGAAAACTGAGTATCTGGAAGTTTTTTTTAACAGCTCCTTGCTGTAAATAAACATCATTCACCACTGGTGAACTGATATTTTACTTATTATATGACAAGTGACCCTGTAAAGTCTTGTCATGTTCACTATTGTCTGTTACAATTATTAAATGCAAATGCACCCACACGCTCTATTCATCAAAGACTGTGATACTTATCACACTCATTTCTGCTAAATTTGTACCGGTAGAAGCAACCAGGCTTAGAGCCAACATCAGAGATAAGGACAAATGCTAGCCCTCCACTTGAAATCTTAAGACAATAACAATATATGTACATTTAGATATATTCTTATTGTATGTTTTGAATGTTTTTTTTCTTTCATATTGATGCTGCACATATAATTTAAGATTCTATGATGAAATTCTTCAACATATTAGATTTAAAACCGTAATATTTTACAAATTTTAGAATATAATACTATACACTTGCTTTTGAAAATAAAATTATATTGAAAAGGCTTGATGTACAAAAACCATACCAGAATTTCCTGATTAAAATTGAAATAAAAAAATTCCATACCAGAATTTCCCAATTAAAATTGAAATAAAAAAATTCATCACTTTTAAAAAATCATAGCAAAAACAATTTCCAAAATAGAGAGATATATTTTTATGGGCATGTGCGTCAATATGTTACAGGTCACTGTTTTTTCTATTTTTTTTCATTAATTACATAATGGTACTTTCACCATATCAAAACAACATTTATATCTATCCGAATCACCAGCTGAGGTTTTTGAAATATCACATCTTACACGTTAATGTATTTATTTTTGGTTTAAGCAACCGCAGGTACATCAGATGCCATGCTAAATCTTTGAGTCTAATCTAGCCAGATTTGATCTGTTTAAGGTTGAAAAAAGCACCGGTCAATATACTCTGCTGGGTTTGTACATTTTTTTCCCCGACTGTCACTGGAATTCAAAGGCTGGCCTCATCATTTGCCAGCAGCATCACCTGACCTGATAACGTTTCGAGTCATTTACTAGCTGAAGCACTGCAGTTTGAGTCACCCAAATGGGAATGTTGGGGACATATATCCAGGTACCCAATGCAGAAATGTGCAGCCCTCAAATAAAGCATTTCAAGTCAGCAGACTGTAAAAATCATCAGGTGTTGAGATAAAGCTGCAGATTAGCAGAAAAAACGTTTTGTTTAATTTGCCAAAAGCTGAAGTTTCCGTCCTCTTGACCATTTTTGCATCTGCTGCTGTGACATATTTTTGTGAATGCAATCAAGACCCAATACCTTAGGTGTATTGTTAAAAACCTGCAATATGTTTGTTTGGTATCATTTTGACATTGCCCTTTATTTATTGCAAATAAAATATGAAATGTGGAAAATACTGACATTAGTTTACTCAAACATCTTAAATAGTAATAAAAGTATCTTTTTGTTCTAAAAAAATGAACAGATGTACTTAGTTAAATTTCAGATTATTCCTGATTGCTATAATGTATAAGCCAGCAGAGGGAGAGTATGACAATTTCCCCTTTTTTCACATTTAAGCCTTCAGACTTTCAGATAAAAATAAATCATATTTGTACTGCATGGGTTGGCTATATCCCCCTAAACACTCCAAACAGTCAAAATGACATTTCCTATACTCTTTCCGTCAACTACTGATTTATTTAAGGTACAGGTATTAAGTAATTGAGTGTTATGGTCTTGTTAGATCCAACATAAAAGCAAAAGATACTGAACCACAAGGGTGGCTTCTACTGTCTGTGCATCCTAAAACGGTCATTTTCCCTGTTATAAAGGGAGTGATAAAAATTGATTACTTAATTTAACAATAAATTTAGCTGTTCATTAAATTGACAAAGTATTTGAAATGACATTTCCTTTGATAAAGAGAGATATATGTGTTGAATTTGTAGACAATGGGTCAGTCTTGGTGCCATGCTGCTTTTTGGAATGTCCTGACCCTATGTAATAAACAGAAAATGAAAACCTTTGAAAAAAAAAAAAAGATTTATGTATTTACATTCTAAATGGTAACACTGAGTTAATGTCATATCTGGAAATGACTCTAGCAATAATGTTTGATGCAAAAAGCATATGACTGGTCTTTTATGATATACTGTTATCTACAAATGCAGCAAGCAAAACCTGAATGAAGAAAGTTTTCATGGAAAAATGAACATGGTATGAGAAGACTGAAAGAGTCTCCACAACAATATCTGAGCAAACATTTTCATTGTTTGCCACAACTGATTTACTTCTAACCCAATCTATTTACTTCAGAAAAAAAATTCATCATTCGTAAATCAATAGCTAGTATTAAAAATGTAGTTTACCTCCAATATTCATATATAAGAAAGTGCTGAAAGTGCAATGATAGACATAGACTTATTGGATGTAGAGAACAATTTCCAATACTAGCTGTTGATTGAATAAAATAACTTAGATCATCTTAATTTACATTATGAACTCTTTCATGCAAAAGATAATTGTGTCAAATTTTGTGTGCTGCAGCTCATTTTGTCAATTCCTGCAAGTAATGAAAGTAATTAAGCTACTGTGACCCACTTTGTCCAACCTTCTCCATCTGGGCAACTTTTTGAGACTATTTCATTGTAAGCAATGGAGTGAGAGGGAGACAAATGACAGTTTTGCCAACCTAAATAGTGTTGTAAACTTCAAGGAACCAAAATGCAAACACTATTCCAAATGATTTTTATTCTTGCTTTCCAAATACATAGTGGGTGGGAATCAAGAAAAACATCCATCTTGCTTAAATTCTGGTAAATACTGCTTTACATAAGCCAAGTTCAATAAAATGTTAAATCTAAAACATACAAAATGTATCATATCATCATATCAATAATTAAACCTGATGCTAAGAATCAAGCATGAAATACATAAATCCAAATTGTACTTCAAGCACACTTAACTAGAGTCACCGATTCCTTCAAGTTCACGGTGAATTAAACAAGCAGGTATGTTGCAGGTTAATCATATATATTTAAGTCACAAAAATACAGACCTCAAAATTACAAGAAAGGTAATAAGCAGGGCTAAGGTGGTCACAAGCCAATGGTGAGCATAAGTAATCTGAACACTGGGGTAATTATAAACTCCATACCTATAACATTTTTCATTACAATATTCATGGGTAGCCAATGATGGCATACACTGGTCAAGGTGAGGTCAATGGAGAGGTGACCACCACTCTGCTGTTAATGTCTATATTGCTCTCAGCAATGAGTATTGAACATTGAGGTCTTAATAAGTCAGAGATGAGATGACTTAATTCATTTGTCCTCAGACATTCTGTCATGGGTAAGGAACTTATATGTGCTTTACACACTGAACAAGGTTTGCTCTATAATTCATTCTCAGCATCAAAAATTGATAATGCCTGAATTGTACTTTATGATGCTCTTGGTTATAGAACAAAGTTGCTGCAAAAACTTATCACAATTTTCCATTTACCTTTTTTCTATGCTGGTCCTCATATAACATAATTTTCAACCTATGCATATATTTTACAATACAATTTCCTATGCAGCATATCATTTCTACCACAATCTTATTCAATGTATTTTGTTTACATGACATAATGTAGTGATCAGATTATTACTAAGGCAGCAGCAGCAGCTCCACTTAATACAGACAGGCTCCACTCACTCAAATGACCTTCTGCTGGGATGGCAACCATCTCATAACACTGCATTACATATGTTGTCTTTTTCTTATTTGAGTCAGGTTCACATGCTATTCAAAGTTTACAGACACAATAATGTACTTTTATCACAAAACGGCATCGGAAGGTAAGGATATTGCCCTTGTGGTGACATCATTTAACTCTCCCACAAGAGGACCATACATCATTGTGTAAGACTGATGTTAGTTACACAATTATCACAGTTTATGCAAGTCCCGTAGCAGTGGTACATGAACTTTTAAGTGACTTTAATAGCCCGCAGGACTTACTGATCATTTCAAAGGCTGGTAGCTCAAGGAAGAATTGAGGGGGATGTATGTTCATATGTCAATTTATTTAATTGTCATATCTGCATGCAGAATTTTCATAAACAGGTCAAAAGACGGATGGAGTGTATGATGTTCTTTTAGTTTTGAACCCACCATTTTGAGTAAAAGCTATATGCCAGTGAAATTGTAAATGACAACTTAAACTTAGATGATAGCTTAAAATATAAGTTCATTTGGAACCTTGTCTTTAAAATTATAGTGGGTGGTTTGAAAATATGTTTTTAAACATATATCATTCAGGTATTTTTAAGTTTGGCATTTGACAGAATGACTGATGGTTGGCTAGAAAATTTTTGAAGTCATATACACTGCTGATTTTTTTTTTTTTTTTTTTGACAATATCCTTCAATTGGACCCTATTTATTGTTTCATCATAGATTAAACTTTATAAATACTAAGCACATTTTCAAATGAATTGTCTTGGTAACAAGTTTTACATAAAAATGCTCCTCAAAGCTATCACCTGCACTGTCTGGTACATGAGTGCAAGCCATGTTAACCAAGTGCAAACCCCTCTTTTATCTATTGTTTCACAATCAACCCTCAAAATAACCATTTAATGAGGTACAGTTAACATCTGAATAAGCCATGTCAATCAATCCTAAAGGTGTCATCTGAGGTGTCATTTCTCCTGCTTTTTCTTTTATTGTCAGATTTGTAGTTGCTCACATATCATATGTGTCATATGAATTCTGTAAAACGAGTAAAACAAGTGCAAACCTATTGTCCTTCAAACTTTTAAAAACAAATAATTTTGTGGTCGGAAATAAATGACAGCACTGGTGAAATGTCAACTTTATCTTAGATGATAACATCAACCCTGGTCATATCGTATATGAAATAACCCATCCAAACATGACATGATATGGTGTATCTGTAATAAAATTTGGACAAAATGTATTGGGTCAGAAAGAGAATCCAGGGTAGGGTAGCAGCCTTGAAGGGGGCCTGTCCAATGCTTTATAAATAGCCCACAAAGCAGCATTAAGCAACTGTGAAAACCTCAAATCATGCAATCCAAATCACATCTATTTACCATAATGGTGATTTCAAACAGCAGCTGATGCGCCTTTGCACACAATAATGAAATAGAAAGGAGGGTTATATTTTTAATAAAAATATAAGTAAGGCATACCCTGTCAAATGTGTCCATTAAAACTGCATTTAAATACTGATATGAACAATGTACAAGTGTTCTCTCCAGCATAATAAACAATCTGAGAAATCAAGAAACCAATGTCATCTTCTAATTTTTTGCTTAATTGAATGTCATTTTTGACATTTTACCAGTGTCTGTTGGTACAAATGAGCGCATCTGAATGAAAGGGTGTCATAAATGACTAAATGACAGTATTTTGAGAAGTGTTACAACTGTATAAAATCATAATGGATAATTTTTCCGATTATCGAAACATGCATTTTAAATAATATTCAATTCACATATCTGACTTCAAACAGACTTATCTTCTTAAAATTATGTCTAAAGTTTTTGTAAATAACTGTCCTAAGTCATTTATATATAATGACAGAGGGAATTAAACATATTATTCACATACTAGTAAAATGTGACACATGCAAGAATATTTCTTTAATCTAATAAACAAAACTAAATATTTATAATGAAAGGAAAAAGACAGACTATGATTTATTTCAATGTTGGGATGGGCTTTGAACGGTCACCCTAACTTTGACCAATCTTAGCAGATCATAAAGAGATTCTTACTAACATTTGTACATCACCGGTACAACATGTGCATCAAATAGGTCAGCAGACCCACCCTGGCCATTGGTCACCTTCGTCATTGATCATTCTGACCATAGCCTTGACATCACGTGTTGTTAGACATGTGCTTTTACCATAGGTGCCTTTCATACCATCATGTGTTCAGTGATTTGGGTTCACAACTTCTAGTAAGGTATGGGTCCACAGGACAGTCTGATCTAGAGAGATGCAAATCCTCCCTAAAGCCATTGGGCCTATCTGAACTTATGAACCCACTTCTCCAGCCTACCCTGAGGCTTAAAGCATGATATGGTACATTTGATTCCTAGAGTCTGATACAGATAAGATGTTGTTAGGTTAGACATTTTGTTATTTGTCAGTTATATATTGTGGAAAGGAGACTTGCTGCTTTTTCGAATATTCATAATTTTAAAAACTCAACTGTCTAGAGAGAAAAATTATTTGCTCCGTTTCATAATTATGTAAGGATAATGACATAAAAATGAAAGCCTTGACACTTTTGAGTTAAAAATGCTTATACTGATAAAATAACCTACAATTTGATAAGAAAGAAAGCACAAAATCATAAAAGAAGATAATGGGAATCATAGCTGAAGTCTCCAAAATGAGCAAGATTTCATGAGTTTGGAGGAGAGTGGGGTCAGAATGGCAGATAAGTGAGTGTTATGCGGCAATAACTTAGAGCTGGCAGAAGCCGCTAACTTCTGCTTCCCCTGAAGCCACCAAAATGCACAGAAAAAGACTGCAAATGATTTAAAATAAATTTTAGTCATTTTTAGGCCCCAGAAGCCCTAGAAAGTGACATTCTCCTTTAACTTATAAGATTTTCTTATTATATACTTGCAGTGATACAAAGTTCTTTTAAGTATTTAACATGACAATCAAAATGAAATGTGTTCAATGAAACAGATTGAATAGTCTGGTATAAACAGTAACTGTGTTATAATAGTAGTAGTAGTAGTATTAGTATCAAATGGTCAAATCAAAACACATTACACAAAAGTGTGGTCTTGGTTTCACCTACAATGATAACACTGTGTGACTGTATGTACTGTATTGCAAAACATTTTTAAGTGGAGTGATTCAACAGAAAACAAAGGCTATTATCATAAACAGAGAGCATACTATATGTCACTGAACACTCCTCAGCCAACTAATGAACATGATAATATAATATTTATTTTTTGAAGCTTGAGAATTACTGGATTTCTTACTTAGCAAGTACATTTTTAATCTTTAAATACAAAAAAGGAATAAGTACATTTTTTTCAGTCAAGTTTGTTACTTGCCAAGTACAGATAACCTTCTAAACAATATTTCAAATGTAAGAAGGCATAAAATTTGACAGAAATTCATGTTCAAAACTCAAACACAAATACAGTTTGTGTGTGTTATTGGTTCAATCCAATAATGTTAATTTTTAAATTTTACCTGCATTTCTATCATGAAACCTCTCCTTGTAAATTTCAAGTAAACATTGAAATACTATCTGATCATAAAAAGATGGTGCTCTTTTTCCTTTTTCAATGAATCTAAATTTTTCCTAGATCCATTCATTAGAGAATTTCCTTAATTTTGATATTTGTGTCAAATTATGGCTTATTACACTGAGCTCTTTTATTGCAAAAAATCCAATTCAACAATACCCTAACTTTGCTGTTTCTTTGTATCTATAGGGTATTGTGTCAGAAGTGGTACCACCATTGCCCACAAATGGGTTTTCTTCAGCAATAGCAATCATTTATTTTCATTTACTTCAGTTGACCTTATATACAAAAATAAGTGTCATGCTCCATTTATATATTTTTTCTTCATTACTTTTAATTACAACACAAATTATCCAGTTTTCTTAAAAAGCACTGATTTGTCTATTTTAAAGAAATTTCCTAAAATGAATTTATCTGGATTTTTTTCATGAAAATCTTTTCCAGGTCTATTTAAACTTCTAAAAGGAAGAGAAAACTTAAGTTCCTCCAGGAATTCAAAGTCATAAAGACAATGACTGAATGATTCAAAGAAACAGTCACACTTCCAAAGATCAATTTAATAGGAGTGACCAGGTGTGACCAAGGAGTGACCTCTCAGGACAGGTTCACTTTCCACACCGCCCCATACCCCAGGTAATCAGTGACTCCATCTCCTAAGCCAGTACCACCTAGTGCACACCAGAGATATGACGCGACCGAAACCATTTTACCGTTAACTTATGACTTATCTTTCTGATGATCGGACTACTGTTAGATTACTCAGCTGGTATCTCTATAAACATCTGTTTACTTGTTGACAGTTTTAAGCAATGTATCTTCCATATATGGGCATGTCCAGGGAGACAAACTTACTGTAGACGCCAATATCTTATCTTTGGATCATGGCAAATGTCATCATCTTTATGAATGTTTGTGGTCATCTTTTGTTTTTCTGTGTCCAAAAATAACAAACACGTGAAGAGTTACATTCACATTAAACAAAACTATTGCAGTAACTTTTGCTGCTTTACTATTGTACAAAAAACAACAAATGGTTTAATTTCATTTAAAAAGAAACTGCTTGCATCTCTCTTCTTTTAACTATTTTTTTTTTACTTAATACCTTTAACACATAATCACAATACTTTCTTATATATCATTGTTCTATTATAACACTATAACCAGTCCTTAAAATCAATACTGATCTCAAAAAGTCTTTAAAATTATTAACATTCTAGTTTGTCCAACCACTTCTATTCATTTGTGAATCATCATAACAAGAAAAAAAAAACATTGTCAAAAAAAATTTTTTTTAACAGGAAAACTTGTGTAATGATGATCTGTGGGGGAGGAGAGCATATGCGAAAAAGAAAACATAGAAATAGGAAATGTAATTTACTGTGGTGACTATGTCCCCACACCTTTAGTATGTTGATAATGCTCTGACAGTAACCATCAAGATGATAGGAATCAATGTTTCCAATGTTGAACAGTGGCACAGTGACGCTGTACTGTAACTGTTTCAAGAATTTCACAATCCGGCTTCCGTTCTAACCACAAATCACCTGTTTACTGGTCCAGTCACCTATCCCTTTCCTCAATCTATTTGTTTTGTTTTACCTCGGCCTACCACAAATACGGCCCATACAGTGTGCGCACCAATCGCCATATCGCTTATTTGATCTCTTTCCGCATGTATTTTTGTAGTGAGCGCAAGTGGACAGTAGCAGAAGTCAATGTCTGATGGGAATTTTATGCAGATAGGATGAGGTAGCACTCTATATACCTGACAGGCCCCAAAATTCCAAAATGCCACCCCTAACACTAATCCAAGATACCTTTTTAATAATCTTAAATGTCAGAACAATTCTGACCACAAAGTGAATAATTTAGACGTACTCGAACACCGCAAAAAAAAATGTAAGTATAAAGAACACTAAAAAACAAGGTAGAAAATAATTATGTTTTATGACTTTGAACCACTTAATAACCTTGGTAAAATTTTGTAGGCATGCCAAGCACTTAGAAAACCGCTGTTAAATAGGGCCCTTGCCACATACTAGTGGCTTGAGTGTCTGGTTTAGGGGTTCACAGGTTTACCATTGATTTATTACAATGCATTATACTTAATAGTATTACATTCAAGAATTAACTGTATTTCAATTTAATGGCAATTCAGACTAAAATGATAAAATAAAACAATTCATATCATTTAGTATCATTAAAATACAGCATCTGTATCAAGTCGGGAAAGGGTTACGACCTACTCATGCATTTCAGTCTCTCAAAAGGTGAAAAAATTAACCTGTTTAAAAAAGTCTTTTTGCAGTTTCAGGACAAAACAAGGCATACATGACATAAAACAGCATTGCCTAAAAAATAATCCCATCTGAACCATTTTTTACATTTACATCAATTAGAGTGTTCAATCATAAGAACTGGAAAAAAATTGCAATCGAAAATGGGTGGGGTGGGGGAACTACAATGAATTTATGGATAAAAGACTAGATCAGGGCAATTTTAGTACATATGTAGCATTTTGATTCTTAAAGGAGACAATACAGAAGATGTAAGCTATATCAATAAAAACTTACTGAAGATGGACCCCACTGCAGATGAAATACAATAAAAGAAAACTGATAGTCTAATAAAATTTTAAAAAATAATTACTTTTTCCACTTTTGTACTTAGTGTCAAAATAATCCATATTTATATTTATGATGTAAGCATAATAGAGAAGTGTTAGGGTGCTTTCCAAGAGATTTAGATCGATCTAAAGATTAAGATTTAGATGACCTAACTCCCTGGGGGTTCACGCTAAATTGCAGTCGGGCGGGCACCATAGTCAATTACCCCCTTACAGCTTTTAGTAGGCGGGACAGACGCTTAAGCCGGTCAAGCTGACAGTAATCTAGTGAGACTCCCCACAGGGATAGATCGATCTAAAAATCTATGGAAATGGGGTGTTAGACCTAGCTTAGACAGCAAACAATGTTAAATTGTAACACTTAAAGCTGAATAAATTATTACTATTATTATTATTATCCATTAAGATGCTAAAAAGCTTTGAAACTTCTGTGCCTCGTGTTGAATGTCCCAGATGCCTCTCATTCTTAGCTATTCTAACTTGTCGGTCATGCAAGGAGACAATTAAATATCACTTACTTGGTGCCCATTTCTCCCTTATATTCATCTATAACAAATAACAACACCATTAGTGACTTGCCAGATGAATTTTACTAACAATTAAGTTTACTAAAATAAAAATAATATAAAAATGGACCAAATATTACAACAGAAATATATCAACTTGACATGCTGTCTGAATGCTATGCAACTGTTTGTTTCTAACCAAATCTTTTCAAAACAAGTTTTTAGGAAGGGCTAAAATCAAAATGTTCACAAGAGTCCCCAATGTGCTCTTTTCACCACAACAACGAGGACTTCTGGTATCAAAAACCCATCAGTAGAGCTATGATGGACAGCAAGGAAAACAAATGGCATCTTAGATTGGCACGGTGGGTGTCAGTGTCTCAGTGCAGTCATGAAAAATGTATGCGGATTTTCGGGGACAACCACAGTGGATTAAATAATGGACCATCTGCTTTTAAGTTTGTTCTCTGCTGCACTGTGCAACAGTTGATTGCAAAGGATAAAACGCTACTTCTCCTACACAATTCGAATGTTAAAATTTAACCATTTCTTTTAAACACTATTTCTTTAGATACTAAACATTAATATTTGTCAACATATAATAACAAACTGCAATTTTTAAAAAAAAGTTAACATGCTTGCATGGTGTAGCTCTGTTGGTTATGTACAATAATATTAAACTTGTTAAGTTGATTGTGCATATATTTTGTAAAGATTTAAAGAGGTGGGTAGGGGGGTCTAAAAGGGTACGTTAATTCTCCTTTTTTGTCCCAATTAATACTGCATGCACTTAAAAAAATCAATAATATCATCTAATGAGTGCTTCCAAACTAGAAGTGAAATTCAGCAAAATATCACTTGCCAGACTGAATTTTGAAAATTTTATATTGAAATATTGCATGCATAGTTAAAGTATAAGTAGTCATTGTGTCTGTTATTCAATGGGTGCGGACCTTTCACCGCATTACCACCATATCTTTTGTTAACATCGGCACTCAGGGACTTAATGTTGCAGAGGATACCATAAGGGGAACATCACACTTCTAAAGAAGGTAACTGCGATTTTATCGCGTATGTAAATATGCAGTCATAGACAGATGATGGAGAACTAGAAATCCTGGACCTTGCTTAACATGCAAACGGTTCAAGGTTCAGAGCTAGACCCCCTCGCCTTCCTGATCTCATTGATGATGATGCATGTGTAGAAAAAGTACAGTGTACAGCATTGTCATCCCCTTGCAAACTAGTGAGCTTCACAGTTACTGTAATTTTCTCCATGTCAGCCCATTTAGTTCTCTGTTAAAAATCCCAAAGAGCAGAACGATGCATTAGGTTAACAAATGTCAAAGCATCCATGTGACAATTTTTTATTTGCAAGCCAATAAAACTTGCAGAGACATACCACGTACGCACTCTAAAATCACCACTAATTGATCTCCCCTGCAACAAAAGATATGCATCATTCACAATGGGTTTTCACATCAAGAACTCCGGTTCACCTCCCCAACCTCTATCAGTGCTCTCAGCTTAGCCCTTAAACACAGATGATAAATTCTGTCTGCTACAAAGACATTAGCAGACAATTTTTCTTCCTCTTGCCTGACACGAATTTCAAACAGGTAATCTCTGAGGCCCTTGCCATCTGTCCCCCAGCACTTGCTGACATATAGACCTTTTCAACACAAAGATATATTTCACCAAAATCTAAATTTCTAGACATGATGGTGCTGTTTAAAAACCACTTGGAACATACCGACTTACGTTAGTCAACATTAAAAAAATCAACTACAGAATGTTTAACCACAACTTAAATGGAATGTTAGTGCATTTTTTTGTGTGTAATGTGACATCCAATGGACTTGGCTTAATATGTTTAAATACAGCTGTTGCCTTATTTGGTGGAAATTAGTTGACCTTATTAATATGCACTCAATAAATGCTAAAATTCAACTGCCAATAAAACAGTCTGAAACTGATGAAACTCATTTTTTCACAAAGAAAAATATTTTTAAAAAATCCATGCAAATCTTTTCTTGGCATAGACAGCACAACATAAGTGTTTCATAATTAATCTGCATTTTTCAATAATTCTGCAAAACTTGTAAGAGAAGATGGAGAACAGTAACAATATCCATAATAAACTTCACATATAATTTTGTGCTATATATCATAGGAAGTATGTCTGAAAAATAGAAGGACTCTAGCAGGAGCTATGGGCAAAGGAGGGACCATGCAGCCAATGATTATCTTGGGAATAAATAACAGTACTGCAATCTTTCTGGAAATATTTTTTTCACATGCTTTAGTTTACATTTGCCGTAATGCACAACAATGCACCTGCTCTCATTGTGCTCAGCATCCAGCAGTTCCTTCCCATAAAAAAAAAAAAAAAAAAAAAAAAAAAAAGCAGATTGAAACAACCCCCTNGGAGAACAGTAACAATATCCATAATAAACTTCACATATAATTTTGTGCTATATATCATAGGAAGTATGTCTGAAAAATAGAAGGACTCTAGCAGGAGCTATGGGCAAAGGAGGGACCATGCAGCCAATGATTATCTTGGGAATAAATAACAGTACTGCAATCTTTCTGGAAATATTTTTTTCACATGCTTTAGTTTACATTTGCCGTAATGCACAACAATGCACCTGCTCTCATTGTGCTCAGCATCCAGCAGTTCCTTCCCCAAAAAAAAAAAAAAAAAAAAAAAAAAAAACAGCAGATGAAACAACCCTCTTTTTCCCCCCCCTGGCTCCCCCCCCCCCCCCCCCCCAAGCTCAAGGGGGTCATCAAGGGAGACCGTCTAAAGACTCATAATGAAGGTGCTAATGGCCATCCCAGAAGTGCACAGAGACTTGGCAGATGAAGATGGAATAGTGCATTAGGTCCTTTTTATTTCAAGTGGTACATATAACTGGACTGGTCCACTTTGAGAGGTCCTTACATTTAAGTAGAGGGGGGGGCTTACTCTCTTATGTGCACCAACTCCAAAGGGACTCCCGCTGAATGCAATCAGATACACTGACTAATACACTTTCTCCTGGTGTTGAGTATAATGTAGAAAGCTGGTGATCATATAAGGACAAGGAGGAGGTCCAAATTCTGCAACTGCTTTATACATAATGATGATTTTTTATCTCTTATTTGAATAGAATTTTTTTTGGAAATTCCCCTCCTCATTTGGCAAATTTTGAGAACAAAAAGTTTCATATTCATTTGAACACAAAATCCAATGTTTATTTCATTTTACAGTTAACATTTAATGGGGAAATTAATAAACATTCACAGATTTCATTATACAACAATGATGCACTGGATTACACTTGTACCGGTACTACAACCCATTTTTTATACAGGTTCTGCATATTTATAAATTACGTGAATATATACAAGCTCAGGGTGATATAAAAGAATTTCAGTTCTAAAGCATTTAAATATATTACCAAGTTATCTAGTAGACTAGTTACCAGCATCAACTGAAACAACATAACTAAGAGAGAGAAAAGAGGATTCAGCCTTCTTCTGGGTTGGATGCCATTTCATTATCCATAAAATACAACAATAAGTAATCGTGTCATCATAAATAGCACATAATATATTTAAATAATTTCAACATATGTACATATTATGGACAGGACACAATTGAATTCAATCGATATAACCAATGTGGTTAAAATGATTGGAAGTATTCCCAAGCATTTTCCACTATTATTCTAAATGATTAATTCCATGTTAAAAACAGGATAAATAAACAAATAAATAAATAAATGACATCTGCAATGAAAATGTCACCAACTGAAATGTGCAATGGCCTATCTTCATATTTTCAGATATTTTATATTGTATGAATAAATGTTTAAGTTAATATTTCAAATGAATGTTTTAATGATTTTACAATGATGTTGTAACTGCAGGAAGGGGTTAATGTGTGCACTATATTCTGCCTGCAGCTTTTCCATCACAAGCAATAAAGAATTCAATGGTATTTCCTTCATGTCTAGACGCCTAGTCATTCCACACAGTTACGTTTTATACAACACGAGGGTATGCGGCACATTTCATAATTAGATCCATCAGTGATCTTAAAATATATATTACACCACATCATTATCATAATCTTATTGCAGCTGATACATCCGATGTAATATTTAAATAAAAAGTATGTATAATCATGATACAATTGTCCTTTGTCTTGGATGTCCATGAAATGTTAATAGCACTGCTGATTCAAAATAATGATGAAATGAAAATATTCAAATATCATGCTTCAAGATATCATGCTATTTCCAGGGCTCACTCTAGCATATTTTTTCATTTCAGTTCAAATACCCAAAAAATTTTTTGCAACAAATAATTTAAAAGAAAGTAAAAAACACCAAAATTGTGAGAATAAATTCTCTCTCATCATCTTAAGCTTTCGATGAACACTCTGAATGCTAGTGTGAGCCTATCTATCCCACCATGTGATGTCCTCTGTAAAAATCCCTCCAGTAACTGTTTAGTCTACTGTCCCTGTGTCCTCCACATTTTCTGGTTACTCTGAATGGAGAATCCTGTTGAAGGCATTGTATGAGGACTCCAAGTCAAATAGCATTTGTCTCACTTGCTGCTCTGATAGTTCATCTGATGCCTGCATCTGTCCCAGAGTCTTCAGCCTGGAAAAAAATAAGAAAAAGAACAAAAACTGTACCAAACAGCTTTCAGTTTGATCATATGTTTTATGTGAATTTTGACTTTTAACACATTTAGTGAATATTTGTATAATCATCTTCAAGTACAACATTGCAAACAAAAAATGTCTGAGTTACATTTAACTTGAAAGTGAACTTACTGATGAAAAGTCTTAGAAACTCAAACAATAATAATCCTTTAAGCAACACACAGTTTGTGCTATGATAGTAACTTTAGGTATTAAAAGTTAAAAGTGCACCAATTGAAAAAATATTATTTAAAGTTAAAAATGTTCAGCAATCACAATGCTAAATTGTAGTTTTGATAACATTTGAAATAAGTAATTCAGTAAACTTGGTAGATTTTATTTTCACATATCCAAGAATTGTTAAGTTGATTTTATGCTTAGGGAAAAAATCAATAGCATTTTTACCAGAAAATTATGTCAGAAAATTAAAATTCTAATTGTTATACGACAGACATAGTTCCTCCTTTGTGGTCAATTACTCCATACCCACAAAATGATTGCTCATTTTTTAAAAAATTAATACACTTTAGTCTATTTCAATCCTGTCATGCACAAAAAGGCAAAATGCATAAATACAATGACATAATATTACAATCTTTTTCTCAATGGACTAGTGGCTTATTTGCAGAACAGACAGACGCTAATGTATGACCTTTTCACCACATCAAACGATATGAAATCAGATATGCAATTCTCAGACAAAATCTGCAGTATTCACACTCGTGACATCTGAACCATGCAAACTCTGGCATCATGCTGCCATTAGCTATCCAGGTGCCACCACGTCCCATAATGCACTAGACCACAGAATCAGAAAAAACTTGCATGTCATGTCATAGTTATGACATAGGTCACTGTTTGGCACAACTGGCCATCATCGGAAGTAAGAAAGATGGTGAATATACTTGAATCATCTTAATCAATTTATTCATCTTATCCATTATTTATCTGCCTGTATAGAATAAGGTTTTCACATGTTACTGGCATAAAGCAAACTTTCATATCAGACTGAGCCTCATTTTGTACAGAAACCTTTAGCAAATATGATGACTATCAAAAATGAGATTTCTTTCATTTTATTTTTACATATTCAACACTAAATTACTTGAATTTTTTACATCAAATAATTTGGTTAGCTAGGCAATCTCCATTGTTTGAGCATACAAGCACCATATATTCATTTTTCTTTCTTATTTAACCCTGGTTGATATGTATCCAAACTTTTGAAAAGTGCATATATGCCCACATTCCAGGTATATCCATGCTCAGCTGATTATTTCTATACAATTTCTATATAAAGTATGACCTCTCATTCGTCATTCAAAGGATAGCCCTTACAGAAATCGCTTATACTCTTAACCACTTGACATCAATGCCTAATACAAAATGAAAATTAAAAAATCTAAAAAAAGCAGATTATATTCCTTTTTTAGAGTTGTACTGAGAAGAAAAAGTCATTGAAGAAAATAACTGAAACTGAGTTCAAGGCTCTCCTCCTTTGTATCTTTTTTTAATTCTGCAACTTACAAATGAATGCAAATTTCCATGTTACATGTTGCCCTAGGAAATAACATTATTTACACAGCAGTCATTAAAGGCAATTGTCAAAATATATGTTAATTCTTTTACATTTGTTAATGCTAAGTAGGACAGAAAACCTTGGTCATCAGACAACATTGTAACCTTTTGGCCTTAGTATACATAACTTGACTTCAATTATATTCTGTGTTACTGATTATCAACATTACTACACACCTTGTTCTACATGTACATATACATCATTACTATAATTGTATGAAACAGAGCTTCAGGTGTCAGTCTATTACAGGAATGGACTAGCAGGCACACAATTCAATAAATAAATAGACGTGCATGTTCACATAAAAAAATGGCCGATTTAGCTAAATTTCTTATTGAAAATAACTGTCTCTCTATGTAAGAAAAAAGTAGAAATAAAAATTAAATCAACATTAAGTTCAATAAGTATGATTTCTTATTCAGTCAATTGGCATTTTATTAAAGGTGATCAAAAAATAGGACATTTGTAAAACTAAAGCTGCATGATTATTACAAGGTGATGCACATTTTTTTTCTCTACAGGAATGCAATATGTTAACATGAAAATATGTCAAAAGAAAGAAAAGGACATACTTTGCAGGTGAGTCTGTCAAATGCTAATTAGCATTGGCCAGCTGACAACTGTTAAATGGGATTAGTCTGATATCGCCTAAAACAAGGCCCCTGGCACTGCGTGACATCAAATGAGACTAAAAATTTTGCAAAAACCCACATGAAGTGGAGTTAAGTTTATATTGATAAGAGTAAACAGAAACTCTTATATGTAGGATACAAATGTGACACCCAAAACTTGTTGACTTTGTAATGCTATGCAATAGACTAGAATTTGATAGAATTTTAGAGAAAACGCTCATAAAAAATCTTTAGACAATAAATTTCAGTTTATATTCTTTGCCAAACTGCTAGTCTGCCATTATTTCTGAAAATCTCTCTTCCAAATCCCTAAAAATCTCCCTTTATTTTATGCCAAGTCACCTGTCTCAAATGATTCCTATTGGCACCCTACCATAACCACTCCATTATGTAAGTTTCCATGTAGGCATGCAATACATATGCACCTTTATGTAAGCCATCTCAAATGTACCACAAAACAAGTGCATGTTTTATATGTTTCTATTACATGTTAAATAAAGTCATCCAAAAGTCCCTCTCAGATCTTCAAAGGAATGAGTGTTTTAACACCCTTACTTCATTTTCCTCCTCATCATCATAATGTGTCAATTAAAACCAACACTGGAGATGAGTCTTATGCATGACAGTGGTTATATACATGTACAAAGTGGCTATTCAACCTTATTACATCCTGGCTAGATACTGAAACAATGTCATGTGAAATGTGCCCCCCCTCGTAACTTAAAGTATTTGGGTAAAGTCAAGAAAACTTTGTGGACCATGATGTTGCTCATGTAGCTTTGGGAGGAGGCATGCCAGACAATTTAGTTGATTACATTGACTGTGCCTTTGCAAGAATTCCTGCTGAGATAGATCGATCCTGCTAGTACAATAACTTCTATCCTAAGTTATCTTACTAGATATAATACAAAATACTGAATCCAAGTGCACGGACAGGCTGAGCAGTGATTCTTGGGCAGGTTAAAATTTCTCTTCTTTTCAAGGAAAATTAGATTTGGCATGAAAACCTTGCATAAAAACCATGGAGGCTCTTCAAATAAATAGAATGCCATGTAGACACATAATTCTGTTTTACTGATTTATTCTATTTTTTCCTTTCACTTTCATAAACCATATTGTTCCCATTCTAAAACTTATACAAACACATGAACCAAATTATTATATTTTTCTCACTTTTCTTTACCCCTAACACAAAGTGGTTCTTTCCATATAAATTGATAACTATAGTAATTACCATTTCATGCAAATGAAATCAAAATGTTTTAAATTGCTTGCAATTCTTACAGCATGGGTGAAAGTTGTAAAAACTGAAAATCCTGAAATGTAGCTTGCAATTTCTCATCGCAATTTAGATCTCGAAGACTGAAAATTTTGAAATCAAGCATAATCCTGAAGACTTTCACCCATGGTGTAGTACTTAAGTTCAAATCAATTATTTCTTTCCTCACCCAAGTATAGTTCAAATCAATTATTTCTTTCTTCACCCAAGTATGTAAAATATTCCCCTTGATGTATAATGATCTGCTAATCAGTATATCACAAGATAGTCATTAAAGCAATGGTGTTACTTTTCCGTGGCTAATGTCTTTTGAACTTTTCTTGTCATTAATCTAATCATGCTTAATCCTGGTTAATCTCCTGGTCAGAAAGATGTTATCTAGAATGGACAAACAAGGGACAGCTCTGAGGAAGTCCCTCATTATGTTAACTACTGGTTCTGAGGGCTACTGACCTTCTCTGCACCTCCTTTATCTCATCATTATCAAAATTAAGTAAGACAGATGTTCATTTAAGTCAATTATTTGTTCCTTTTCTTTGAATTGCCCTCTCCGGGGTAAGACAGGCCTGTGTGACATCTTCAAATTCCCAGTCCCATTAATATTGACATTAAGTCATATTGTATATTAGTTAATTTGTGAAAATGATTTTATCTCCATAGGAGTATCAAGTGAGTTTCGTTTTTAGAAGATGTAAAACTCATGACCAGAAATGACAGAATCTTTGCAAATATAGTTAACAATATTATCTCTATGCTGAGATTAAAAAAAAAAATAGGTAACCATTAAGGATTTGTTGCCATGGTGATTTGAAATGTGGTTTCAAAAATTACAATAGAACCCTTTTTGAAATTGCACTCCCCACACTAGGTATTCAGTTTATAGGAAAGGCATACAGAACAAGGAACAAATGATAGGAACCCAGTTAATTGCTACTATGGCAACATGTTTTAGGAAAAGCAGATATTTTCTCATTTTTACCACATATTCCAAGTGATCTAGTGCTCTACCACTCAGCTAATTCTCCACTCATATAAAGTAAAATCCACCATACTAGGTGTCAAGTAAACCCAAATGTATGTTTCTCTGTTTTACCTAGAGATACTGATTACCATAAAATAAGAGAGGTGGATTGTTTGTATTGTTATTAAATTGCTGTTTTGTACTTATAACTGTGTAGGACAACAATTTGTGTGTTATCAAATATATTAAGTATTGAAGTCAGTTTTAGATGAAAAGCAAAGACTAGCTCAATAAACTCAAATGCCCTTTAGTGAAGTTGCATTGTGAAAGTTGCCAATACTGTATTACTAAAGAAATGTTTACATATGCAAAAGCATAGTACCAGTGGTAGTTGGATGGGAAAATAAGATAACTTAATTACTTGTAAATATCCTTTGATGTATTTTTTAATGTGTTAAATGTTTAATAATATATAAAATTGCATTTTAACTTGCTAATTGTAGAGAAAATTGGTGGAAATTCTGTCTCAATTTCTTACCAATGCACTCTTAGCTTAACTACACAAAACATCATGGTCAAATTCAATAAAAACAGAAATATAGTTGGACCCTATCTTTATCATTTCCCATATCTCTAGGTTAATTTTATTTTTCATTCTTAACAACATATGGTTCTTAAAAACATAAACTGTATCACTTCCTGAATTTATCTTTTATCTGCACACAGTACCAGATTTTAATAATAACATATCTTGATCAACTTTACTTGCATCCAATAAATTAATCTCTAAGCACAAGATATAAGAAACATACATAAAAAGGAAATAAAAAAATTGTAACATATGCAAACAAATAAACCACATATACTGCCGGCAGCAGTGACAGGTTAAGGCCAAAGCTGTTGACAGCATAGCAGATCCTCCCTGAAGACTTTCTACCAAGAACATCTAATCCTCAGGTCTTGGTAGGATCAAGTGAGGTTAATAGGACACTGACTGCTGACGCACGCACTGGAGACGTTCCACCTAACAATGACATGTGCCATGTGACAGGTACATTTTCAATGAGGATGAGCTGCTCAAGTTAAATGAAAATTAAGTGTTAATTGAAATTCTTAAACAAAGAGGCAGTGGAAGTCTCAGGACCGCGTTCCTCTTTATGTAGTCATCATGTACTTGTTTTATTTAGCTCCACATAAAATGTGCAGTGATCGCTTGGAAATATGCAAATATTTTCCTTAGGTGTGTCAGTTCAGTGCATTTCTTTCAGATGATACCTTTAAAGGTGTTCAATGTATTTGCAGTTTTTGACGCAATGATACACTAAAATCCAGATATCAATGAAATCAAACAATACTTATTAGTAGACTAACAACAACATAACTTTCCATTAACTAAAAAACAAAAAACTTAGGTCAAAACAAACATTTTTACTAGAACATAGTGCATCACTGAATCATATAAAATAGTTTCTAATCATTTGACAAAAAATAAATAGTAAGTTTGTTGTCCAGACATCAATAAACTCAGGGAAGTAAGCCACTCAATCCAAAGACTCATCTTACAAATATTGGGACCAAGTCTAAAGTAAATATATCTACATCAATATAATTCTAGGCTACCATCACCATCATGTCCGACTCTTTTAAAAAACAGAAAACACAAAAGCAGTCTCTTTTCCATCTTTGTATAAGAACATTTGACAGTAGTTACAGAACAAGTACATATCTGCTGCAGAGTGCAGGAGGAATGCAAATGAAGCGGAAGACTGAGAAAACCACAGGTGAAAATTAGAAGATGGATGTTCTGACTGAGTTGAAAATTAAGTGTTGATGGCAGTTATCCAGGTTATTAACCCCCTCAGGTCAAGCTACGGATACTGCTTAAAGTGTTCATTAAAACAACTTGATGATGCTGCATGATATTGTTAAATACATAAATAAAAAATGTGCATAAATAATTTTGAATAACTCCCTCATTAAATCTACATGAAGAAAGTCACCACCTGTTAAGAATATTGTAGACTCAAGCTAGTCAAACACTTCAGGAATAACATCTGATGCCAACTATCAGAACCTCAAGAACTGTCTGAAGACATATCTTAAGAGTTTTTCCTTAGCATATAGCAATGGAACCATAGCAGTCTGTCTGCGACTTAAACACTGGCTCCGCGCCAAATGTCACTGAAATTGAAGGCAGGCCAGCAAACTTTTGTAAATTTGTTCAGTCTTGGGCCATTGTTATTGCTTTGGGGCATTAGATTCCTAGAACCTGGTGGCCTGAAGTGCCAGTAGGCTAAAAAAAAAGCTTTGGCACAGACTGACATTGGGATTGGCATTTTGGGCAAATTTACAATGCAATTCATTCTTACTTTTCTATTACGTAGTTTTTTTTTTTTGTCCACTATACCACAAATTTTTGGATATAAACTAAAATACCTTTACTATAAAAATCATTAACTGCAACAACTACTCATATATCAGCCATCAGAAATTATATGAAAAGGCAATTCAGAAAACAATCTTTGGATATTTGTCTAAAACACAACTGTTGAGANTAGTTTTTTTTTTTTTGTCCACTATACCACAAATTTTTGGATATAAACTAAAATACCTTTACTATAAAAATCATTAACTGCAACAACTACTCATATATCAGCCATCAGAAATTATATGAAAAGGCAATTCAGAAAACAATCTTTGGATATTTGTCTAAAACACAACTGTTGAGACAAAAATCTCCACAACCACATTCAACCCAGTTGCAGTACAGTTGTAACACAATGATCACAACCATCTGACTAAAGCACAATGGACAGCTTCCAATCTTCATTAAACATGCTTGCTCTACTAATATCTTTAACCAAACCAATGTTACCAGAGCATACTGATTGTGAACTGTTGTCATGGCAGCTGTCTGATTTTTCCAAATAATGCAAGTCTTCTATTTTTTCATTGATGATGATTAGCGGGTACATGAGAGTCTTATTTATATTTGAACTTTAGTCTTTGGGAAATGTATAGAAGCATTTTTTATTAGGATTGTGGGCCTTACTGTGCTTCTCACATAGAGGCTCTTATAACAACTGCAGCTTCATTACCTGGTGAAGGTTCTTATTAAAGTGTTAGTAACTCTAGCTACTGGGATACTTTGTCAAGAAGCAAGGACAAACAGAGCATTTTTTTAATCAAATGAGTTTCAGGGCAGTCTCTGTCCATTACATTACCATTCATCCACCTTGACTTTTCCCTCAAAGTCTGCAGGTAAGATACTTAGTCTGGTCATGGTTTCCATTAACTCTCTTAAATCTGGATGAATCTGTAGCATGGAGAAAAAGAAGATAGCCATGTAGAACAAACACTTCTGTACAAATAACATATACTATTCTTTATAAATGACTAAATGGTATTCTTTTTTCAGATTTACAAACAATCTGAGATAATTTAGATTTTATTGAATCATATCTTATTCTTTTTCAATTTCTTTAACAAACTTGGAAATATCTTTCTCAAATGTATGGTAAAATGACATGCAAACTTACCTCATCCATTGCTTTTATCTCTAAGCGTAGTTTGTCCATTACTGTGATAAAAAGCTGCAAGGAAAGAAAAGCTGTTTTAGTAATCGAATAGTTCTTTCTATACAGGGATTATGGTTAATATAGAACTGACTTTTTTCAATAAGACATACTAATCCATTGGACTTAGAGCCCCTCTTTATCTGTTGTACATGTCTTTGAGAAAAACATTTTATATAGAAAGCACATTTTCATCCCAATTACTTTATGGAACAAGCCATGCTGAAAAAATTTAAGCCTTTTCATTTTTTTCATATTTTCCTTTATAGATAGATAGATTATAAGGATAATTACATCATGTTGGGTGCTTTTTATATTAATTTATTTATCTTTGCTGGTACCTTAACCTAGTTTAAACCATAAGCAAAGCATATAATTGTGCAAGAACTTGAAAATTGCTGTGCACTCCAAGGGAAAAGTGTATACTATAGTTAAGTATTTATTCATTAACATTACCGGTAAATATATAAATCACCTGGCCTCATGGGCCTATGAGTTACTGAATTTTGTACATTTACCAAAACATAAAATTAAGGTTAAGCTAGGTAACATATTAAACTGGCATTACTAGACAACTTACTGAAACTATATCTGCTATGCATTTGCTGGTGTTGCCTTTGTCATCTTTAATGGTTATTGGTCTGCCTTCCTTTATTCTCTCCAAGGCTGCAGGGCAATCCATCTAAAATAGATTTTAAAAAATGAAAGATATAGGAATTCAGTGAAAATATAAAAATACATTAAACTGCATCCAGTGTAAACAATTAACATAAATATCACCATTATTACTACAGTTTTTAAACATTAAAGGAAAACAAATTGACAAGGCCATATGTTGCATACTCTAGGTATATCATTTTGGAAAAACAATATGCTTGAACCATAACAAAAAAAATCATTATTTGTATTTTATCTTAGTATATTTTTCTGCATCAACATAAAAATGGTATTTGAGACAATGCCTCAAGCTGTCTTCCCGTTGTAGAGTTGCAAACCCATTAAAACACATTCCTTTTTTATAGTTATGAATTCC
Organism: Lingula anatina; assembly: GCF_001039355.2. The sequence goes on from NW_019775532.1 coordinate 193,044, forward strand.
ATTTGTTTTTCAATGTGAATAACAAGTAGATAAACAATTAACCAACTCAATTTGGGTACTTATTTAAAACTAACAATATTTTTATGAAAACTCAAAATCAAACTGGATAGATCACTTTTTTTTCTTCTGGTACATACCCTATGTTTCTTCATAAACACCTCTATAGTAGCATGGTCATCTCCCTGAACCTGCTTAAAAGCTGCTTTGATTTGTACTAGTAACTTGGAGCATGCTGCAGTATACCTAGAAGAAAACACTGAATTAAACTAGATCACTCATTGTAAACCATCAAGCAGTTTTCATCAGCATTAGCTGAACCAAAACATTCCCAAGCTCTGGTGCAAGCCCATTTACCATTTTTCCTCAATTCTGCATTTTAACATGACCTATGTAACACCTATTATAAGAAAATAAAATGCAACATACTTATTTTTTTCCTTCAAATATAAATTTACTATCAGTTTTTTTTTGTTTTTTTTTTTTAAATCAAAACATTCAGAATCTCTACTTACTCCTTTGGTGTGACACAATCTTTGATATAAGCTTTCTCTAGGCACTGTAGTGTATTGATTACTGCAAACAGGTCTGCCATGTTGTCATATCTGAAAAAGTAAATTTAAGAGGTACAACCTTAACTATATAAACAATTACAAGAAGACTTAATTTTTTCAGAACTTTGGTCACAGACCCACAGTAAGCTTTGTAAATCCTAATGGTTAGCAAATCTTAAGTTTCCTTCATGTAAAAACTGATGTGAGTTATTTGTCAGTACCATTTGATTAGAATAAAAATCTTAGGTTATCTGTAGACATTTCCCAATATTTATCATTTCTAATATATTAGTATTCTTCTTCCAACTATTATTTATGGACTTTAACTCAATTATAAATAGTACAACTTTACAGTTAACTTACTTTTCTCTATCTCTAGATGATCTGTACAGCTTTACCTCCTGAAATGAGCAGAAAATTATCTATTTTTCTTTGAGGGTTTAGACTGGGCTATATCTTAAATTCCAGTTTCAAAACAAAAATAAACTGTAAAACATTATGACAATGATGAAAAATAAACAAAAATAAAAAACATCCTTGTTTAGAGTTATAACAAGACCCTGTTGACTTCTTATTATCACATTTCTGTGTACAGTAAGTTCTTCACTCACCTCATATAATTCTGTTCTATTGGCTGGTGCAGCTGGAAGATTCAAATAACCATAAGATGGCATTAAAACTATGTGACTTTTTAAGTATGATATATTATACAATTATGCAATTATAGACCTAGCTCTACTCAGTAGGTTGAGGGCTATCATAACGCAAGATTCTATCTAAACTTTCTATGACGTATAAAAAGATCAATAAGGCAATTCCAATACGCATATAAAAATTACTGAATCCATGCTGGGTGTGTGTGTGTGTGTGTGTGTGTGTGTGTGAGAGAGAGAGAGAGAGAGAGAGAGAGAGAGAGAGAGAGAGAGAGAGAGAGAGAGAGAGAGAGAGAGACTTACGTTGGCTCATAGAACCAGTCGTTACTGATGTAAACATGGTGTCTTCTTATTCCCCTTTCCCTAAACTTGCTTTAAATGTTTTAGTAAAAAATGATGTGTCCCTAACTTTGACACATCCTATTTTTATTTAGGGAGACTTACTCACTCGCCAGAGGAATCAGATGATAGCTCTAGGTGGCGCTTTAATAGCAATACAAGGTAAACCGAGTGTTTATTGCACAAAATATCTTAGAAATCCCTATTATTTTAAATATTATCGGTCCGAGTGTTTGAAAAAGTTTCAAGTAGATCAACTAATGTATTGTCATTTTACTCTGCACCCTACGAATAGAGTATCCAGGAACGTTCACCATTGAACTTTTCTTATCTTGTAAAATCCGCCACCTGGCATGTTTTGGAAGTAATGACGTCAGTCGACAAGGTAAACTAAGGCAAGAAGTAGGCCACGGACACACTCTCAAAATGGGAGGCTCCGACAGCAAGTTCGATGAACAAGAACTTGAAGACTATCAGGTAGTGTAATGTATTATAACTGCTTTTATTCAGTAAGATAAACTTTTTTCTTTACGTTCCTAATATATAGCAAAAAGGCGTTGAAACCGCTTCAAAACGGGTTTTGGATTCCACAGGTGACAGGTGTAATGGCTGCTTGTTGACAATTACAAAAGATAAATTACAATGCAATTGGCAAGTAACCAAAACAAATGAAAACAATCCAAGACATTTAAATTATCCTGTTATATTCATATTAATTGAAATGTGTTTAGGTGAGAATAAGAAATTGCTTGGTCACCACTTTGATCGGTTAGTGATGAATCTATAAGGGCTCATTCCCATCGATTTGAAACTATCAGTCTACGTAGATCGATCCAACTCCTTGGGGACTCTAGCTGAATCCAATCAAATTGAGAGATAAACATGCCTCTTGTTTCCAAGTAGCACGAAAATTCATGTGTTAGCACTCCTATTGACGATTCTGATACGTTCTGGCTGTGCTAACCAGTACATATCAGAATCTTCAATAGGAGTGCTAGATTCCAATTAAGGTACTGGTATAGTCATTAACTTTTCTGTATTTTACTCATCACCAGGAGAAGGCGTGTTAATCTGTTAAACCAAGGAGTTACAACAGTTGGTTAAACTGATTGCATTAAGCGAGAGTCCTTGTCGAGTTGGATTTATCTATGTAGAGGGATAGTTTCAATTGGAATAAGCTCTAAAACATTTCTGAAAATATAGTCATTAGTAAACTTTTCTGCCACTTTTGTATGCACCATCACGTACACCAGCCCCTGCTTTCCAGATTAAAAGTGGTTTACTCAGTCAATGATTCTTTTTAAAAAATGGAGAATATATGCTTTTTAAGGAAACAAGTATTTATACGCAATTTATATTTAGTTTTTGCTTTTGTATTTTGCCTCATCTTGCACATAATATTACCCTCAGAATGGTTTTGCTTTCCTGCTATCTTTATGTCAGAATAAGCCAGCTGAGTGCTCAAGGTCCATGTAATATCCATGAGCCATGAGCCACAGTTTCATAAATGGTTAATCTGATCACATTTGTCAAAATCTTAGACCTTTCGTGCCTTTTTGTTTTTCAGGAGCTGACATACTTCACAAAAAAGGAAATTTTACAGTAAGTTAATTTATGTCAATGTCTTTAAGACATTTGATTGCAAATTTTTTCATATATGATATACATTGAAAACATTTTTATTGGGTTACATTATATGAGTATTTTTGGAGGACATGACAAGATACTGAACTGGTCAGCTCTTTCCTCTATCTTTTAAAAATGATGATTACTCATTGTTTTTTCTCTATAATTAGTTTTATGCTTTTTATCAACATTTAAAAGAAGATGTAAAGTTCATACATGATAGATATTCAGTTAATTTTTCAAACTTGTTAAGAATCTATCCAAATAAATTACTTTTAAATGCATAACAGCATTAATAAAATTTTTAACCAATTATCTTCGAAATATTTATTTTATACTTTATTAGGAATTATCATTCAGGGTTGATTTAAGACATTTAAATCTATATGACAAAACAAATATTTCTGTACAGATTGGGTGTGTGATAAATTCTGGTGATTTATAAATTTAAATTTGTATCTAGTGTACACAAGAGGTTCACACAGCTGGCCCCAGACTTGGTTGAAGTGGACAAAAATGCCACGCTACCACAAGATAAAATCATGATGTTACCAGAACTAAGGGTAAGAATTAACAAGAGTTAAATTGATGCAGATGAATAAATTCACACCAGCTGAACTTGTTGAACAGACATTTTTTTTTTTTGTTCCCATTTTTGTATTGCAGCACAATTTGTGGACAAGCCCTGTGCATCTGTGCCAATTTTGCACTTTTATAGTTAATTTTGCAACTTATTTTACACTACAAATGTTTCTGGAAAAAAAATTTTATATATTTATTTTTGTTTTAGGTAAATCCTTTCAAAGATCGGATATGTAAGGTATTTTCCTCGAGTGGTGATGGCAGCATGTCGTTTGAAGACTTCTTAGATATGATGTCAGTGTTCAGTGATAATGCACCAAAGAATGTCAAAGTGGAGTATGCTTTCAGGATATATGGTGAGTGATAAAGTGAAAAAAGTTCACATATTTTAGTGTTAGGTTTTAGTGTTACAAATGAATAAATAAAGTAGCATAATAGCATATGTACGGTTAAACTGTTAGTTTTATGTGTAAAAACTGAAGAATGTACATCCTCTTCACAACTTGACAAATCATATTTAATTTTTGAATTATGTGATACTGTATAATATGCCTTGTTATTTCCTAGTTATCAGATGAACAAAAAATTACTGGAGAGCATTAAAGTTATTACCAATAGCTTTTCATGAGGACTGTATTTCAGATTTTGATGAAGATGACATGATCAGTAGCAATGACCTAAAAGAGGTGATAGACAGACTGACAGGAGAACAGAGGCTTGGTGAAGAGGACATGCAGCAGCTCATTGATAATGTAAGTAAGGGGTAGGAACCTTTTATGGGTACTCTTGCAGTAATTTGAGGTGTCAAAGGTTGAAAGAGTAAAAATTTGATTTATATAAAAAGAGGAGCCATTTATTGCCTCTGGTCTGTAATTTTTTAAAATTTCTTGTGGTGTATTGTGTCATCTTTCTAACAGTTAGAAAAAATGTTGAATTTAAACATATTTGAATATAAATGGTATATCACATAAAGTTTTGTGTGTGCTCTTGGTTTTACATGTTCATTCAGACTGAACGAAGCAAGACATTTAGTATAACTAATTAATAAGATAATTGTTTGTTAATTTTTTTACTGTGTGAACATTTGCTGAATTTGATGGGGTGATATTAAATATTTATTAAACATTAAATATTTTGTGGGTCTTTATTATTATTCAGTTTCAGACAGGATTAAGTGTGATGCTCATTCTTTGACTAATACAAAAGAGAGAATTTGTCAAACTTGCACCATCACTTAATAAGAGTTTCATGATGAATGGTAAAGCATGTCAAATAAAAGGCAGTGTTTTTCCTTCATTGTGGAGCATTTCAGCATGACAAGTTGCTGTACGTTCTTGCCAGGGCTTTCTGTGCCAGAGACCTATACAGCAGCCATTTGAATTACCAATTTCTTCAGAATACCCCCCCCCCCCCCCCCACACACACACACACACACACACACACACACACACACACACACACACAAATTTTGACAATTGTGATCACTGGTGGATGGCTTGCAAAATTTTGCAGATGTGACTGCTTAAATTGTTGGGACATGGGGACAAATTGGATATTCCTCAGAAAGTATTTTAATGTATCCTGATTATTTGATCCATACCCAGTTGTGTGAAAGTACATGAAGAGTACTTTTTGAAGATTGAATAGCTTAAAATGAAGGTGAACAGGAAAACATATTGCTGACTTGCATCTGTGGCTGCTGCTGTGATTTTTTGCTCTTCTAATAGCTGTGCAGATGTTTTCATATTCCAGATGCTAGTCCATGTAACAATCAGTTATTCCCAGTGCAGAGTTGAGCAAGGCTTATCGGCTACTCCTCTCAATTATTGCCAATATGCTGCCTTCCTATCATTATTTCTAGGCTTGTTTTCACTTTGTCAGACACTTCAAAAATTATTTTGTTTTAAAAGAGGCAAAGTATTATCACACACACACACACACACACACACACACATTTGCATTTGTTATCCACCCACCCCTTCACATGCACAGCATTCTGGAGTTGTAAGACTCCCATAGAAGTTGTGTTAACATTATTTTTGCCCCATTTGGACTCCATGTAACGGTATCTTTGGGAAAGGTTCTATTCACAGACATGGTTGCATGGTTGATTTATAACTTCAATCAGCTTTTCTCTTGTGTTATTTTCTAACAGATCTTTGAAGAAGCAGATTTGGACGATGATGACAGTTTGTCTTTTGCTGAGTTTGAGCATGTGATATCTAAAGCACCTGATTTCGTCAAGTAAGCACTAGAATGAGTATGGTCCAATAACAAGATTATAGCTTCTCTCCCCCCACCTCTACTGCAATAGTTTTGCTTGAATGCTTTTGATCATTGCTCTTTATGGACAGACACAGTGTGTCTGGACATACATAGCCATCACCTGTATCCTTTGCCTTCATCACTGTGCACTTTCCAAATTGTGCATTTCTCAGCAATGTATTTTCCTCACAACACAATAAAGGAAAAATTGTTACTTGTTAGTTTCAAACCAAAAGAAATGATTCATAGGACCAAAATGCAGCTCAAATTTTTAAAAAGGGTGGATTATTTTTCCCAAACTTTTAAAGTTTTTCATTTTTTTTTTACAAATTGACGTTTTCTAGGTGTGGCTTTGAATTCCCATGAGTCTAACACTGTGTCTGAATGTCCACAATAAAAGTAGTGCATGATTCATACTTTCAGACTGTTATAAGTCACTGCTTCTTTTGACAGTTATATGTCTGTACATTTGAGAGCCTTGCTGCCTTGTTTCTCGTGCTGTATGAGTACATTGCTGTCATGCATGCTGAAAAGTGGATCTGACATTTCAAGTAGCTTTTTCTCTTTAAAACAAGCAAAAAAAGCTATGTATTGCCTGTATACTATTTGGCACTATAGTTTATATGTAAGTCATCCCACTGGTTCAGTGCACACAATCCTGACAACATATTACTAAGCATTTATTTCAAAGTTTCATTTGCTGGGCAGCTTATTATTATTCTGTCATATATAATGAGCATTCATTGTTCTTGCTTTGATGTTAGCAGGAGTTGATATTATTCAGTTGTATATGCATATAATTTAACCATTTGCATTTACAAAGGGTGCTTCTAGTTCATTGTGTAGGTCTTGTTTTCTGTAACACCTGTTGCATTTCTCTTCTGTTGCTACTGTAGATGTTCAGAGCAATAGATATAGATGGAGATAAAAAATTATCATTTCCTGAATTTGACCACCTCGTGTCCAAAGCTCCAGAATTCACCAAGTAAGACTGCTGGGTTGTGCTAAAAATCTTTAGGCATGGATTTATTGTGGACAGACACAATGTATCTGTACATATAATTATCACCAGTATCTCTCACATTGCTGTGTTAGCACTCTTTCCTTGAATTTTTTATTTAATAACACAGTTAAAGAATAATTGTACAACTTAATTGTTCTCAAATTTACAAAAATGATCCATAGGACTAAAATGCAGTTTAATTTGAATGCCAGCCTGATTGGATTATTTATTATTTTTCTTTTAGTTATGAAAAAAAATTTCTTTCTCGTTTTTTCTCATTCCTATGGGTCTTGCATCATTAACACTTTTTGTGCCCTTTCCCTTTTAATTTGGTTGTCCATAATTTTACCGTTTGAACAATTTTTTTCATTAATATGTCTGTCCATTTGACAGCTTTGCTGCCATGTTTCTTACGCTTATCAAGTACATTGCTGTCACGATTAGTGTACTGAAAATTGTATTTTTTCAACATTTGAAGTCAATTTTGGGCATTTTTTTCTATAAAAAAAATAAGAACTGCATATATCTTGTATATACAGGACAGTATATCATTACATCTCTTCGATGTACACAATCCTGACAACACATGTTATTAAGCATGTTTTATTTACAGGCTTCAGTTACAGGGCAGCTTCATATTATTTTATCATATGTAATGGGCATTCAGTGTATTTATTTTGGTGCTAGCAGGAATTGATTTGATTTGACAGATTTTCATACAGCTTGGGCTTTTTGCATGTATTTGCGACTGGCATTTACATGGGTGCTTTTAGTTCATTGTGTAAATCTTTGTTCTCTTTTGCATTTCTGTTCTGTCGCTACTGCAGATATTCAGTGAGGTAGATCTAGATGGAGACGAAAACTTGTCATATGCTGAATTTGAACATGTCATGTCTAAAGCTCCCGACTTCACAAAGTAAGACTTGTCTCGTGATAAACAAGTGCACACATTGGTTTGGATTTTGGTTTTAACTGTGGCAAGCACTTTTTAACTGTTTTTGTTTTTGCATGGTTTTATCTTTTGGTATTATGTCTTTAATGTTTTTTTTTATCTCAATTTGGTATTTGCATGGAAGTTAATGTTTGCATATTGTTTTCTGCATTTTATATTGCGCACAGTCAATTCTTTTATGGAAGCATGTTCTGCTACTTGACACAGTTTTTGTTTGACAATTTTCCTAAACTTATTCTCTCCATCACTAGTGGTTTTGTAATTGAAACACTGGCTTTTTCTTTGATTACCTTATTTATGATTAACATTTTATGCATTATTTATAATGCTCATAGTGTGCTGCCTTAGTAAACACTTGCTTTTTATTGTTTCTGTTATATGAAATAGATTGTGACTCTTTGCAACACATTTTCCTCACTCATCTGGGCTTTTTACTGATTTTATTTATTGCAGAGAATGAAGTGAAGAGTCAGATCACAGTCAAACCTAATGACACATATATTTAGAAACATTAGTTTTCTGTGAAAGTTATTCACAATGTTTGGCCTCTGTTAATCCATCTGTTAAGTCCCTTACTGCATGGTGGTGAAAGGAGAGTGGACATTTGCCTATATGTAGTTTGCTTGCTTATCATTTGTTTTGCAAATGTAAATTATTTATACAGTATTGAAAATGCAGATTTGATTATTCTATTGATAAACTGAGGCTGTATTAATAACTTTTAAGAATTAAAATAAATCTAGTAGTTGTTATTACATAACAGAAAGTAATTTGTTGTAAGTAAGTAATGATTTGTTGTAAGTGTCGTACATAACAAAAAAAACTTTTATATTTCTGTTTATACATTATTTAGAGTGATTTGAGGTAATTTCATATTTTTCTTTTGCTTGCAGTTCTTTCAGGATTCGGCTGTAGATTTACATGGACTACTTCTGTTGCCCACTGGAATCAGTTAACAGCAAAGAGAATTTGTTAACACAATTGCTTATTCAAGACTGCATTTTCTGAAGGAATAGAAATAAGATCACCGAAAGAGTTGTAAGAGTTTTTCTCTGTTTTGAATTCAAGTGGATTTATCTTTTGCAGTTGTGTGTCAGTATTATCCAAGGTACATTACTAATACTAGTTGTAAATCTAATTTTCCACTGATATATAATGATACAAAATGGAAATTGGACTAGTTAGTAAATATTCAAAGCCAATAATGGTTTTCATTTAACATTGTGAGGTAATTTTAATTAAATACATTTGAACAAGTTTGTAGACTGCAGTGCATATGTTGTATCTTACATAAAAGCCGTACAGCTAAAAATGGATATGTTTAATGAACTCATTGAAGGTTTCAAGACAAATTGTAATTATATTATGAAATCTCTATTTTCATTTTGTGCTAGAATTTATTCATACTTTATTCTATGTCATACAGATACATAATTAAATCTGTTCATTTGCTTTTTTTACTGAATCATTATTGTTAATCGGCAATTTATTTATCTTTATGCATTTTAATTAAATGTAATGCATTAAAATGTAATGCATTCAGGTGATAAGGATTTTATGATTTTCATGAACTCTTTTCGTTTTGTCTTCCATGTAACTGTTTATATGACTATTTTACCAAAAATTTCATATAAATCACAAAATGTTAAAACCACATCTTTGTGGAATAGTGAATGGTTCCATTTGAGAAAGTATATCATGTTTGGTATCATCATTCTGTTTATCTCGTCATATTTTAACACATTAAAATACGTAAATAAAATAACTTATTACAACACAACTAGTACTTATGATAACTTTAAGTTTTGCTGAACACTTTTCTTTAATCATGGAAATAGTGCTAGCATGTTAATGATATATATATATATGCAAAAACACTCTGTAAAAAATAACAATCAGTGAAAACACCTTTATTTTAAATCCCTAATTTTATTCATTTTAATCTAAATAGAAAAAATATAAGTAATTTAAAGTACACAAATTGAAAGCACTTGAATCACTACACATAATATCACATATATTAATAGTCAGTCTGAAAGTGTTCGATTTCATAGAGTATTGCCTAAACAAAATGCAACTGAGCATTACAAGTACATTGTACCTCTTAATTGCTAAATTATTGAAAAAAAATCTTCGTATATATTGTCTACTACAATTTAAACAGAAATAATGAGATTCACTTCTATGAGCAATTGTCAAGCTATGATATAAAATGAAATAGAGGTTTAAAATATTTGGCTTATGATGAGCAAGAATTGTTAAGACTGAGCAAAATATTTTGAACCACATTTAAATTCTGGTCATTTTAAATAGGCAATTCCTTCCTTTAATGTAATATCAATTCAGATTGTTTTTTTATCACCATCATTGAAACAGAGATGTAAATTCCACTTACAAAATTGACAAAATGTTAGATCAGAAATAGATCTTGTTAGCAATCTTACAAAATCATTAATTTGAGACTGCTTCCCAGCTACTGAACTTGTTGATATATTTTTTGACTTAGGAAAAAAGGTTGCAAAGTCCAACAATATGAAAGATGAGACACCACATATTTCTCAAATCTTCAATTTAGTTCCAAGATTGGACTTCAGCATTTCATACTCTTAGTAAATGATTAATTATAGTAACAAAGGAAAATCAAGAGTCTGTTAATAAAGCCAGAGCCATAAAGTGTATCGCCTAAAAAATTGTTCCTGGCTCCCCATTCCCTTTTCAATGTCATGGCTATCTAATGGTAGATGCTACATGCTTGATGTTTACCAAAATTGTGGAAGAGTTTGCATGCATTTTTATCTCCTCTCAAAGACCACATCTCTCATTGCTCTGTCCCTTACATTGGATTTTGGTACTATCCTCTTGATAAGTGGATCTCTGTTGGACAGGTTCTTAATGTCCGGTAAGAAAATGTCATCTGTGTGACGCGTTGACAGAATCATGCTGAAAAAAATGTGATAAAAAAATTCATAATAATATCTATAAAATCTTTAAAGTTATAATGTTTTTTTTTCTAGTAAAATTTGATAAAAGCTTAGCTGTTCAGTTATTATGTGCATTAAGAAAAACTTTTCAAAATATTTTGAAACTAAATCCATTTTTACTTTGAAATTTGAGTAATGTGTGAATTGCAGGAGGCAAAATAAAAATGTGTATAATTGAAAAAGTGCTCAAGAGAAATGAGAAATTTTTTTGTGAAAACAATGTGAGAATTACAGTTATACTACATTAATACTACATAACATGCATGCAAGTTAAAAGTTCAAAAATTTCTACTACTAGCATAAGTCAAATAAACGGTGCTGAAGACCAAAATAAAACTACATATTAGGAATATATATGTTCATACAAGTAATAACTTTACCTGGGTCAAAGTGCAATGATACGTCAAAGTGCAACATTATGTCATGATAAATAAGAAATTGAAAAGTATGTCCTAAGATCTGCTGATAAATTAAGTGTGATTGATTTCTGCAAGCAATAAACCACTATTAAAGAATACATAAATGATAAAGCATAATCTTGAAGTATTGCATATGGGCTCTACCGGTACACCTAATTACTACACTGTATCTCTACTGTAACTGCACAAATCTATTAAAAGCAGGATCTGCCAAATATGCAATGTATTGACACATCTAATATAACCACTAATCCCCTGCTAAAAGCTTTTAAATAACTAGAGGAACAGAGAGGTATGGAAGCTTCTGATATGTGTACCACCAACTGTATTGAACATATTAATTGGCCTATGCCACTCAAAGGCATATTAACAAGAGCAAGAGCATATTGAAGATGAAAAGATTTTGTGATCACTGTATGTTTTGTCATCTGAATTGGGACAAAGCAATAATCTAAAATTATTTTTAAAAATCCAACCTTTGTGAAGTTATTATATTCATTAAAAATCAATATAAAAGAGAAAACACTGACATAACTATTTCGCTTGGATCGCTCTACAAGGACCTCTAACCCTAAGCAGCAACAAAGTTATAAAGATTATTTGGTTAAAGTTTGCTAATGACTGCCATACCTGTGAAATCGCAGCACATGAATCCAAGATCAGGCAGACTCAAAGTAACCTAAACATGGCTGTCAGCCAAATTTGAATGCAGTTTGTGAAGAGCATTGATAAAAAGGTTACATGAAGGGGCAAAATATGCAGAATATGCAGACAACTTTGGAGTAAGGTAAAGGGTATATAAATGCAGGCACCACCAGCTATTTGCAGGTGGTCACAATGATAAATACTATGCATGCAACTACATGTAACTAAATCTTATCCTGACTAGCATTGCCACACTTAAATCATGCTAGGTGTTCATATTCTTACCTGTAATACATCTGGGCACAGTGTGTGAAGAACGTTCTACAGCACTTTTCAGTGAACATTTATAGAATAATTGCTAGATGATGCTTAGAAAGCATGTATGATTTTGTAAACAAGGAATTTATTTTGATAATATCTAAGCAAAACCATAACCATTTCCAAAAGTCATATTAAACATTTTATAGGCATTCAGTGATATTATGCAAAATTATTATTATTATTATTATTTTGAAGAGTAAAAATAGCACTTCCTAAATTACATCCCCATTCATCACTACAATATATATGGCAGAAAAGGCAAACACATTTAGTCATCAAAAGTCTTTGGTTTATTATAAGCTATACATATTGCCAATAAGAACATTTAGCAGCAAGTTAGCAACAAACACTTTGATTGTTCAAAACATAATTTTTTATTTAATGACACCAATTCAATTTTATAGATGGCTAAATTTCAAAACTTGCAGAACCTGAAATTAATTTGTTAAAGAATCTTTTGTATAGAGTCTGACTGACATGTGCCTGAACTATTTAAATGCTGTTTGCTCATATCAGGTGCAGAAAAACTATCAGCCTGTCTCACAAATTCTATTCTACACACATTATTAGTTTGGAAAATGACTTAAAGGATTAGCTATTGCAACAAATCTGTATCTGCATATACATGAACAGCACCTATATTCAACCACCATAGCTCAGTGGTGTTGTCTAATACATTAATAAATGTCCATCTCATAGACATTTTTTACCTTTTCATGACTCATTTATAACTATTACATGAATGTCAAAAATACAACAATTCTACTTTAATATTACAAACAAACAGTTAGTATACAAAACACAGAAGTGTATATAGTGATTCTTAGTCACTGTTGTTAGCATGAGATGAAATGATTAAAACTAAAATTGATTAATTAACTCAAAAACTTTGTACAGTTGTAGTTGTTTCTGAATGTTTTACACTATGCATCACTCTTATCCAAAAACATGTACACAGTATTATTCATCAAACCTAAAATAAAAAATAATAATCAAACAGTTTCCACTTTATTCCAACACTTGAAATGATAAATAATATCAGCCAGTTTAGTCAGTTTGACGAACTCCACTCAGATCAGTGTCAACAAAGCAACGACATCAACAGCAGGTGAGTCAGAGAAAAAGACCAGCACACCCGTACTTACAATGGTACATGCTGTTTAAACTGATCTTCAGCCTTGACTGGTAACATGAATGCATCTACACGCTTTACTGTAGCACTCTTGTCATTGAAGTGTTCTCTGTGTTTCTGGGCAAGCTAAAGGGAAAAAACAACACTTTTGAATGCTTTCTTAAATATCAATAGTCAGTAAATTAGATGAATGTCACAATGATTTAATATTTCAAAGTAACACCTGGTTTATATAACTTCCAAGATAAAAAAATATCCAATTAAAGCACTGAAACATCAGTATCCTATTAATTTCTGTCTATATTTTTCTAGATTTAAGTGTGGGGGTAATTGAAAGGGATCAAAACTGACCTTATCAAATTGCTTAAGTTCCTCATTTCTATCATGGTCTACATTATAGAGTCTGTACTTGGGAGCATCCAACCACCTGTCTCTTGTACGTGTCCTAGCTCCTATTACAGAAGAGGGGTCGTGTGTGTAGTATGTAGGGAACCTGCCACCCTTGCACCACACACTCTGGGAGCTGCTCAGCACTGTTGATCTGTAGTCCTGGAAGTATTTTGCTGTGGCGTTGCCATAGGTCTCTCCATAGTCAAACTTCAGGGCTGGACAGTGACCACGGTATCTGAAAGAAATTACAGAATGGGATTATTTTGGGCACTTCATTAAAATCTGTTACTCTAGCTATTGAAGTAATGGCACAGTAATGGTTGATTTTGCTTGATATGTAATTTTAACACGGACTGCTACTTATTACAACCAACTATTTATAATCTTTCCCATGCCTTCTATTTTGTTGCCTCAGTCATTGGACTTATAAATATGCTAGATACTTACTGCATTTATGTAGCATATAATACCAAAACTAAGAAACTTCAATTTGTTTGTTATTTGCAACTGTGAATTGTCAGTAAAGTGCCTAAAACTTTTAAAATTACCACATTCTGTTCTGGTATGATAATTAAGGTAATGCACAGCCAGGTTGATGTAAAAATAACAAGGACCAAACTTTTTTTTAACTTTTGCTAAATAATATAAACATTTTAAAGATATCAGAAATATAATGTAATTTTTTTAATTTTTGACATCTTATTTTTATTTATTTATCTTTTTTAATTTCATATTATTATTTTAATGAGATAATGTCCACTGGGCCTATATTTTGGGGGTATTTTGAAAGAACAAATATAAAAAGGGATTACAGGAGTTGATAAAACAATCGTATAGGTTTATAAACAAAATAAATTGGGCTTAAGCAATACGGCTAAACCATATAGCCTCTATTAGGCAAATACACTACGCGGCAACAAGACGGCAAAGACTATTTGGGTTTTACTTACCCTGGCATAAATCTTGGAGGAATATAAGTGGCATTGTGGGTTGTTACTAATGTCCCGGCACTTCTCGACATACTGGATCTTGATGACACAATTAAATCCTAGTATTTTCAAGAAATTGCACGAAAGGTATATGGCAAATGAACACACTTCCCGTTTCCACGCCGCGATTGTTTACGTGTGCCACCTCGCAACCAGACTCCATACATGCGCACTAACAAATAGATGCGATCGATATATGTCGTGATCTGCATAAATACACAATGTTGGCATTTATACCATTATAAGTGTGTATTTTGTTCATAATACATAGTTATTTTCATTTATTTTTATAAGTTTTGGTGTTGAATATTAAAATAAAGAAGGCGCGGACTTATCTATGGTTGTCAACAGCAACCTACTTTTCTTCCTTCGGCCCAAAAGATTGCGCAAAAAAACAACCAAGATACGCCAAACAAATAGTGTTTTCGAGAGAGAACACGCTCTATGCAGCACTCGTCGTAGATAAAGTAATAAACGTATATTTGCAAATGCAAATCAAGTTATCTCTGAATTTTTTTCTAATTCCATGCTGTTTATTATTTCTTTCTTGGTGTGTGTGTGTGTGTGTGTGTGTGTGTGTGTGTGTGTGTGTGTGTGTGTGTGTGTGTGAGAGAGAGAGAGAGAGAGAGAGAGAGAGAGAGCGCACTTAATTGATAACTGATAAAAAGAAAATTCAAAATTATTTTTCAAAACAGGCACCAAATTAATAATTTGTTCAAAACAGAAGTTTTAGATATAACTGAGAATAATTTTAAAGACAATTTTTATGATTATTTCTACATTCATTAACTTTATATAAATTTTTGTGTGCTTTGAAAAGAACAGATATAAGCTCAGCCAAACAAAAAATTGTATTTTCAATGTACTGTGCAGGAAGACACAAAATTTCAGAATCATCAAACTACATACTCAGTGTTTTTCAGACTTGTGAGTTCAACCCCTAACAAGGAGATTTTGGTTCGGTTTTGTTTACCTGTCAGTTAGCAACATTATGAGAAAATTGTGGACAAATATTGATAAAACATTCAGAAACTAACTGGAGTTGACCAAGTAAGAAACAATCAGATTTTGGTGGTGATCTATTGAATGACTAATAGTTAATTATTAATAATTTCAGGATTCAAGATTACTAGACAAACATGTAATATGAAAGGGATAACAACTAACAACTCTGCCCCCCCCCCCCCAAAAAAAAAAGGGATTCTCCGGGGGTAAACAACAATTTTCCCATAAAATGTTACCAATGGTTAATGAATCCACTCCAACATTCAAAATTAGTCCGTCTTTTTATTCCTAAAAGTTTTTTAATTATCTCTCAATTAAGAGATTATTACTGAGGAATAGCTATCTATGAAGGTCCACATGGTCTGATGGGAAGC
Organism: Lingula anatina; assembly: GCF_001039355.2. The sequence continues at coordinate 209,271 of NW_019775532.1, forward strand.
ACAGATTCAAGAATAATTGTGATTTTTGTGGTAAAATGGAATATATCAATTTCATGTTTCTGTGAGTTGTTTACGGTATATATTTATTGTGAAATGTGAATCTCATACGAACGGTATGAACAAATGGGTGTTAAGAATGGAAATAACTAATATGAAACACAATACTATTTACACATCAAATATAAACATAACTTAGCATTTCGGGCCGTTTAAGAGTGTATTAGGGTCTACCAGCACCATATAAAAAAGATTTCATTCCACTTTAATTTTTTCCTTTTTTTTCTTTGACACTGTTTATTCATTATTTTTATCGTACATTTGAAATTCTCTAATGAAGTTACGATTAGTTTAAAATCTTCTAACTGGACATCCGTCATTCCACTTCGACAGCTTCCGGGTTTTTAAAAATTATTACACGCGTTTATAGCCAAATGCTAAACGTGTTTTGGTTAGTTAATCGTTTGGGTTTCCCTCAAACTTGACCAATAGAAATATACGTACTTTATGGTATGTCTCGTGCTTTCTCGCGATAAGAAATCAAACGACGCGATTGGTCCCATTTCGAACGGTGTCAAACATTTGAAAAGATCTGGGTCAAGATGACTCGATAGGATTAAAACATTTTTTAAAAACCTGAATAGTAAGTATTTTTCGAACATTTTCGCTTGTCTGTCATTTTTGAAAGCATGAGAATTTTGAATGCAATAAATTCCTTAAGATTTCAGGCAAAGGAATTTTAATAAAATACAACTGACTGATATCATTGTGAGCACTCACTCCCATTTCACCAAATTTCGGAGTTGTTTCTTACTTTGGTACTATTATTTTGTTATAGTTATGCTAGGGTAATTCATGTTACCAGTGATGTATTTTTATTTGTCATTTAATTCGAGGTCAGGCAACTAGAATGAACATCTGTGGACAAGAACCAGAAGGTGACATAGCCAGGAAGACGTTTGTTGTAGTTCTTAACCATGAACGAGGGACAGAAGAACACCATGGTACGTCATCCAACCATTACCCAAATTACACAAATTTGACAGAAGTTCAAACAAACAACAATCATATCACTGATCAGAGTACAGCATGTAACGCTGTAAGTAAAGGGCAGTGGCATCTGACAGTCTTACCCTCACAGCAGCAAGCGGCAGGTTATCAGGAAAAGCAGTCTGTGGAATGCCAGAAGTTCGTTCACTCTTCGTTAGTTGGCACAGGAAATATCAACACAACATCAACCCCCAGTATTATCAACAGCAACAAGGGGCAGTACATGAAGAAACTTGTTGTTGTACCCCTTGGAGAGAAGTCATCCAATCTTAGGTCCAGAGCTCTGGAATCTATTAACAAAGATATCCAACAACATGCAAATGAAAGTAACTTAGCAAATGATGGTCACATTGTGACTGAAGAAAGCAAGCTGCAAGAGACTGTCATTGAAATCACTAAAATTGGGGAGCCTCAAGTTGCTTATGAAGGTTTGCCCATGTTTTCCAATGGAGGTATCAAGACAGGATCCATAGCATTTGACTTCAAGAAAAACTCTCCAATAACAACTTTCAGTAAAGACCAAAATATGATATGCCAAGACGCAGGTAGGTCAGTTAGGCAGGAAGAAGAATAACATCTTCATGTATCTTTCTTATTTGAAATTATGAAAGCTGGTTAGCTCTTGCTAAGCATATCTTAGAATTGTAATGAGGTTCTGTTGACTAAGTAGAAGAAATTAGATAACTTATTATTTTTTTTCTTGAAAATAAGCTTTATTTATATTCAATCAATTCTTTTTTTTTATCAGTACTGAAAATTATTTTGTTTAGGAAATTCCCCAACCATTTTGGACGAGTCTCTGACCAACATTCACTGGTTGGGGGACATGACAGGAGACAACTTTGCCAAGATAAACAAAGCTCCCACCAAACATTATACTACGGATAAAGATGTGAAGAAAGTAAGTACAAACTGGAATTTTAAATGCTGTTTTATTATTGTCTTTAGAGTGTTTTATTAATTTGATAACAGGTATTTAGACATTTTTATTTGTATAAAACAGAAAAAAAAGAAAACTAAATGGTTCTTAAACAAGAAAATTTTGGCCACAAACAGTGTACCATAATATCAAAAGTTCATTCTTTTTGTTCTTGAATACTGACACTTTATAAAACCATCAAAGCAAAACTGAATAGAATGCTGTTATTTTCTTTTCCAGATGAATCGAGAGTGTGGTCCTCACAAAAGACCAGCCTACTCCTATATGCATCTGATCCAAATGGCCATTAACAGCAAAGAGGACAAGAGGATGACTCTCAGGGAAATTTATCATTGGATTGAAAATACCTTCTCATTTTACAAGCACACTGCCAAGCAAGGTTGGAAGGTAATAAACAGCAATGTCTACTGTAACTTAAATATGTTAAATGGTCTGTTATAAATAATAATCCAGTTAAAATGGCCTCCTCTGCTTAGCTGAAAGATAATAAACCCTGTTTATCAAACATTTAATTTGTTAATAAAAAAAAAATTAGCCACTATCATTATCAAGGTCAACTGATCTGATTATTTATTTAGTTATTTTATTATTTATTTATTTTATTTCATTTATTTTTATTTTTTCAGAATTCAATACGCCACAATTTGTCATTATATGATTTGTTTGTGCGTGAGAAGACTACAGCCCCGGGAAAGCATGGTTCCTACTGGACCCTTGCATCAGACTGCTCCAGTTTTAGACCACCTCCAGAGTTTGCTGTCACAGGTACAGAATTTGTTAGTGTTTCCTTAGGATTGTGCTGTGGACCCTCACTTGACACATTTTGCTTTTTTAGTATCCTGTCTACATGTAACACGTACTTTTGCACACGCATTTTATTTCTTAATAGAAAATTATTTGAAATGGAGTATGTTTGCAATTAACTGTTTAACATTGTGCCTGTGCTGCCTTATTCAAAAAGTTGACTTTATAAGATATCTGACAACTTATAAGGGAAACTAATCAAGACTGGGTGTGCTCACTAACAGCAATTGAAGTTTGATGTGATATTTATTGTAGCACCATCTAGAGCTGATGCTGATACATCCTGTGTGTTATTTGAATCTGTGACCAACTCTCCTGGCTCCTCGCAGCCAACTCCTGTGGCCACCTCCACCCCCTCTCGGGCAAACCCCCTGCAAGTCCAAGGGGGTGTGCTAGGGCAAAGGACATGTACAAGATACAATTCTTCCAAAACAGGGCTGAGAAAAGGTAGTTAGTTTGGTATGGCTCTCAAAATGGTGCCCTGTGTTTAGGATTCATGATGCACTTTTTTTTTTTTAATTTGAACATTTAATTATGCTGATTTAAGAGTTATGCACAAAAGCTAACTAATAGTGAGACTTCTAATTTCTTTTTTTTAAACTAACATACTGATGCAAGGCTCAGGCTGTCATATGTAATTTTTCCAAACTATTTTAAATATTTTCTTTAGATGGTTAGCAAAAACTTTTTGGATTTTGGATAAGACAGAAAATATGCAGGCAGGGTCATGCTGAGGTCAATGCAAAATGAATAGAAATCTGTTATTTTATACTGTTTATATTTTTTGCCTAATGTTATTCTGTCAATATAGTATGAATAATGAAATAGACTGCATAATTTTTCGCCTTATAACTGCTGTTATCTACACTGCATTTTTTTTTTCATTTTAGCACCAGCACCAATACTTCCAAGACCTAGTCCTCAGACATATGCTTTGATTCCCATCCCCAACTTTGTCTCAGTTAATATGGCTGCCACACAGCTGTCACAGATGTCTGTCAGCGCTGCCCCGCTAACAACAGCAGGCAAGTTAAAAAGACATGATGATACATTGTCAGCAGCATTTCCTTTTTTTCATTTAAATTATAAATATATATATATATATATATATATATATCTGCTTCAGTCTTGTGCTTTGAAAAAGGTTTTTGGTTTTTAATAAAATGATGAAAAAGTTGGGAAATTACCTGCAAGCTGAAATATTATTTTATATATGATAAACAACAAATGACTGGTAATAAGTTTTATTGTTAATTTTTTAATGTAGCAAGAAATATAATATTTATCCTAACTTTTATCTGTCACTCTAGATTTTTAGTGCTAGAAACCACTTGTTTACTTTACAGGGAGCAAAGTGGATCCGGGTCCTCCATCCAATCGCAAGCGCCCAAATAGCAGCCTAGAGAGCCAGGCTCCACGAACCAAACATGTCAAAATAGCACCAAATGTCCAAGTGTACGATGAAAACAACATCATTACCCAGGCATGGTTAAATGCCAGCTGTGGGGATAACATCAGCATGGAGATGAATCGCAGGTATGACTCTGGTATAGATATGTCCTCAGGAAGATCTGGCAGTGATTGCAGTATTGGCGAGATGCCAAAGTCTGCTCCATGGCAGATTTCACCTAAACACAAGAAATGCCGTCGAAGGAGGACCAAGAGCCGTCTGGTTAGAACCAAAAGCTCTTCATTCCTAGGAGGTCAGGAGGCAGATGGTTTGACTTGCAATACTCTTTCAGATTCCGCCTTGAAAAATATTTTTGAAAACCTTGAGAATGAGTTTACATCCCCCATCAGGAATCTACTGAAGACCCCACCAAAGCACAGGGACCCTCTTTCTACCTCAACCCCCTACAAAGGGATGTGTCCTGATGTAGAGCTTGTTTCCCCTATAAAGGGACTGACCCCCCTTCGCAACTCAAGTAACCTGTTTGACAGTGCCATCTTTTCACCACTGTCACCAGGAGGAGCCCATCGTCAACAACACAGTGACAACATGAAGATCTCTTCTTCCACTTACCTAGAGTCTAAATCTCCAGGTTTTGGTTCACTGGGAGATATTGGAATACCAGGGTTGACACCCATTAAGCCCAAACCTGACATTTTCAACAACAGTTTACAGATGGTGAACAACCAAAGTTTCAGCAAAATATTTGCTGACATGGGACCCCTGGAAACACTCTGGGAGGAAGGAGATTCCCTGCCAATAGATCTCAGTTTTTCAGCCATTAAAACAGATGCAGAGACTGAAGAATGCTTATAGTATAAAAGTTTGCATCAAGTAATGCCCTTGCACTGAAAGAACTGCTGGTGAAAAAAGGTTTAGTTTGTCACTGGTATATTAGTAGAGAAAGTTTGATGTATTTACTACATGAGTGCATGAGGCTTAGTGATTATCTGGCTTAAATAGTGTGTAAAATGTTCATATATTTAGAAGCACTGTGTGTGTCATGGTGTGCCTGTAGTTAGCTAACGTCAAGTGTTTGTGATATATCTGCTCAAAATTAAGAATCAGGTAGCAGCAGGGTCTTCTTATTTTATTTCTTAATTTGTTTTCAAGAATTGTTATCAAATACTTCAGTGTCAAACCCTTTTATGGGACTTCAGCTTATTTAATTCATGAGCTTGATATAAGTATCTCCGTGTTTGAAGATTAATTTTACAAGACTGTATTACATAATTTATTTAAAATATGTTTAAATATATTGAAAACCATAATGCTCCTTGATGTAAAACTGTCCATGGATGCCATTTATGGTCATAGCAGTTTTGTGATCCTGCCACTAACTAGAGTAGTAAATTTGAAACAATTGTATTTCAAGAATACAGTTTAGCATAATCGAAATCTAAGAGATTGCTACACAAAATGGTTTGATAGATGATTACATTCTTAGAGCTCATTTGATGAGATGCACTGTGTTTTGTTTAAACCTATCCAATTCTTTTTTTTTTCTTTTTGATTGACAGTATTAGTAAGTTAATATATTGTATGGGCTTAAGCACCAGAATATTTCTTGGCCAAGGTATTTATATGCCATGATTTTTGTTTTAAGAGAGAAGCATTTTGAGTTGAAAGATTTTTTTTTTAATCTTCAAATAATCTCATTTAGTCCAACTCACAGCAGCATGTTGGTGTAAGAATCTTGCTTTGGGGCAATGAAAAAAATTCATTCATTGATCACAATATATCTTGATTAAAAAATGGCAGTCATAGAAAAATTGTAATCTTCTTAAATTAAATATTTTTGCATGCCTAGGATACAAATTCTGTTCTAAGATACATTTTCAAAAATATGTGTGCTCTGTATAAATAACCCCACATGAATTAATGGAAGTTAAACATATTTTTTAAAAACATTTATTCTGTATTTTTTTTGTAAGATTTAATTTTTTTCCATTTATCAAATCTTGGCCAAAATCACTTCCCTACATATCTTCAGTTTGCCAAGGTTCTGCACTTCTTTATTATGTCAACCCGTAGAATTATATTTTTTGTAAAGTTATTTTGACTTATATTTAGTTATTTTATTTTTTGTATTTTTCACTTGTAGTACAATAAAGTACTTCAAATGTGATTAATATAACAGATTGTAGTATGTCCAAACATCCTTTGCATACGTAACCATTCACTCGATTTCTGCCAAATGGAGACAAATTTGGCAAATGAAATTTTCATGTGGAATTTTTGAATTTGAAACTATAATAAACAAGTAGTGGACAGTCCTGAGAGGAAATGGGACCCTGACGCGAAGCAATTCTAAAAGACGTATAATAAGAAGTAATAGTGAGTGATAGAAAAAAAAACGTCACCAAGAACTCGTTTAATCTTTTGATGCCAAAATCCTGCAGAGACCTTTCATTTTATCGGCGAATCGATGGCTCTTCTTACCCGTGTTTGTTTTGTCTCGTGAAGTTCAAATACTTTGACTGAAATAGCAACTTGTCATTTCATCATTAATTTTATCTACCTTGTCTCAGACATCAGGAAACTGCCTGTACGACAGGTCGTGCCTTTTTTCCCGCAGGTCCTCTGGATGGTCAAGTTTAAGTGGAAATTCAATACATAATCGTTAATCCCACATAAACATAAGACTAGCAGAAATAAAATACTTCATTCGAGCCAGCACAGAATTGGAAGGATCCGCATATTTCTTGTAGTGCAGGTCCTCTGGAGTTTCTCCAAAGTTGTCCCCGTGTCTGTAGTCCCCCCAAGAGTGAGGATTAATTTGGGTCATGCGTCTGAACTGGTCTAATTTATGACACACAGAGTAAATTTAACTGCCGTGTTGGTTTCCTTAGAAAAATCCACTTCAAACTAGAAATATCTACTTTGTAAGACTAGTACAATGCTCCTTAAATCTTTACCAAAATATAAGATTTCATGAGAAAATTTAGCAATTGTTTGAACAAATATAGTACCACCATGAAAATTTTGCATCATTTCCCAACACATGCTAATTTTTTACACATGCTCCTGTGAATCCAGGCCTAAAACAGGGATAAAAAACATTAAACAATGGTTTAGAATTATCACTGCTTTCACATAACTATTGCAAATATCATCTTGAGTATGCTGCAATGTTCTAAGTTACCGAGTCCCATCCTCCGTGTTACATCCCTCGCCACCCTATACCTACTTCATTCATGTTCCTATAACATTCCTTTCCAAAATTTAGCTATTTCATGCAGCTTTTTTTTTTTTAAATGATTATTCTGAAAGTAGACAAATAGATGCTAAAAGCTGGCAACAAGAAAGCCATGATTTATACCACACCACATAGTGATGTTGTGCAAAAAAAAAATTCAGTTTATGTAACATCGCCAGGATACATGTAGCGGCAGGACGCATGACAGTGGCGGATTTAGAAGGGGGGGGGGCAAGGGGCTCCTGACCCCCACACTTCGGTTTCTGAAAAAAATATCACACCAATATTCCCCTTTTGAAATAAAAATTTTGACTAGCTGAATCATAGTTCTAAACCGTACCAAAGGGCACCGTTTGCACTCCAAAACACCAAAAATTTTTCAGGGCCCTTGAGCAGGCCCCGAACCCCACACCAAGGGGGCGATGGTTGGCTTCGCGTTTGAGGCCTGTCGTTCCGGACCTCTTCAAATAATCCCGGATCCGCCCCTGAAACCCATCAATTTAGGAAATTTATCTTTAATAAGAATACAAATATGTATCGGCTAAAATATTTGTTTTCATAGTTTTTTGTCTATTAAGGGTAAAGGGTAGAAATAAGGGAATGATCATACCTTCAATTACTCAATTTTCACAATCCCCTGTTATTTGCCATAGATTGACATTACTAAATAGGCTTCATCTTTAAGTAGAAAAACAATCTAATTCTACGCACATCACACCATTGAAATCGAAAAGTAATTAACGGTACATGTTACATCAAGTGTTACTTCTTTACGTCCAATACTTAATTTCTCAGATCATTGGCCTTACCTCCATTTTCAGAGGGGGGCACCACCTGTAACTCTCTGCCGTCTATCCATAGCCTGGCCACCATATCCCACGATGTCCCCGCCTTGTTTTCTTGCTGCGTATCTCTAGCGGGTATTGAACAGGTACATGTAGTCTAAGTATCGCTTACATTCAATTCCATGTGGTAAAAATGAAAACTCCACGCCAGTCAGAAAAATATGCTTCGTATAAGCTTTGTAATTTCATGTTAAGGTTATTTAATCATTTTGGCTTTCAACTTTTTTACTTCTCACCCCAACCCCTGAACCCGTTGAGGCAGATTGTTTAACTCCATCTTCAGCTAAAAGTATACTTTTTCATTTTAGTTAATAGAGACTCAGTCTGATAACGTCCTCTTCATTTTATGGTTGTATACTTTTTGTTAATCGTTTTTTTTTAAATAAAAGACCATTTGGGTAATTGTAGTAGATGAAGATTATCAAAATGTACTAAATTTACTATAAGTTAACCTTTTACCATGAAACCTCCGTGTACGCAGGTCATACGTTGCCCTGAGCAAACAACCTTCTTCTGGGGTTCGCCTCCCCCCCTTTTCCGGCTACAGACCTGTTTATTTTGGTAATTAAACAACTTAAAATATCGCAGGAGCTGAGGGAGGTTACTCCCTACCTCCACCCCCCCCCCCACACCACACACACACACACACACACACACACACACGGAAGTTTTTTAAACCATGCCAGTTCTGAACAGTGAAAAGGGGGACTATGGAGCCCTGCATGCCATCTTCTTTCAAGCAAATATAAGAAGTAGTTAAAATATTTGAGCAAATGTAAAAAGTAACTAAAACATTAAATCACACCAAGTATATAATAATTTTCGTTATCCTTTCTCCTTGCAAAATTAATTATGCTACAAAAATACTGGACAACTCCACATAAATGTTTATAGCAAAATGAATTATCACTTTATCTTTATTATCATCATCTGTGAAACAAAAAATGAAATGAAAGTTTCTTTAAAGTGCATTGTGGATCAGTGTATATTGTGAATAAGTGTTCCAGTGAATGCGGACAAGGTCGTCCAATGATGGCCTGGGGCAGGTTAGTAAACTTCAGGTTGATATCATGTCAACAAGATGCAAGAACACTGTCAATCATAATTGGGGGAGAGGCATGCGTGGTTTCCCTCCAAAAACTATTATAGCCTAACATTGATTATTCCCTCCGAGGTAAATGCGCGTTTTTTTCTGTTTAAACAAAAAAGTTTAGGTATGAAACGCTGAATGCATTTCAAACGTAGGTGTATATACAATGCAATAATGAAATTTGGGTCTCACTCTCACACGACACCCCCGAGTTCAAACTGACAAGATGGTGACGACAGCAACGCCCCCAGCCGACAATCTAAGATTCGAAGTCTAAGAGCGGGCAATTGTGAAGCGGTTGCGAACATGTTGCGTTTCACTCCAGAGGAGTACAAAGGACGAGAAGTGAGAGAGATTTTCTTCGGGCAACCGCCTTCAAATCTCACGTGATCCTACGCCAATGCATCGAACCTGAGGATAGTTTCTTTACTAGCACAAAACATCGAATGTTTCGTCTTTTCCTTATGGTGTGCTTCTCTGAATTTGACCCTTCAATCCACGCGAACTCGTCGCTCTGGGAAATGTACATGTACAAATAACACTCAGCTCTTAGACGTCGAATAAGCGCTGAAGAAAAAATTAATCGTAAATGGACTGAAATCCAAGCTACTGGAGATGGGTTAGTACCACCATGTCATACTCTCTTTTCATTTCTGTCATATTCCTCTAACCCCATGTTTCTAGGTCGTTTTTGAAAGTTGAATGCCCTTTGAGGCTAGAACTAAAACCTTCATATGCCCTATTTAGGTCACGCTTGTTTGGTTGTCGTGTTTCTCTTCTAAGGCTGATGTGCATTTTCTCTCAAGTGTGAGTGAGTGTTTTTCCCTTTTTTGTTTTTATGTACAGACACAGACATTGACTACTTTTTGGATCAAGAATTCAAGATTAGTAAATTTTTTAAGAGGGGAATAGGTAGCCTGAAAAAAATCTAATCTTATTTTTTATTTCTTTTTACAGGACAAAGAAGATGATGAGCGACTCCATCCGCACAAAGACTTCACTTGTCGATACAAATTAAGGTTAGTAAAATAATTTTTTGGGGANATGTCTGTAGTCTCCCAAGAGTGAGGATTAATTTGGGTCATGCGTCTGAACTGGTCTAATTTATGACACACAGAGTAAATTTAACTGCAGTGTTGGTTTCCTTAGAAAAATCGACTTCAAACTAGAAATATCTACTTTGTAAGACTAGTACAATGTTCCTTAAATCTTTACCAAAATATAAGATTTCATGTGAAATTTTAGCAATTGTTTGAACAAATATAGTACCACCATGAAAATTTTGCATCATTTCCCAACACATGCTCATTTTTTACACATGCTCCTGTGAATCCAGGCCTAAAACAGGGATAAAAAACATTAAACAATGGTTTAGAATTATCACTGCTTTCACATAACTATTGCAAATATCATCTTGAGTATGCTGCAATGTTCTAAGTTACCGAGTCCCATCCTCCGTGTTACATCCCTCGCCACCCTATACCTACTTCATTCATGTTCCTATTACATTCCTTTCCAAAATTTAGCTATTTCATGCAGCTTTTTTTTTTTTTTTTTAATGATTATTCTGAAAGTAGACAAATAGATGCTAAAAGCTGGCAACAAGAAAGCCATGATTTATACCACACCACATAGTGATGTTGTGCAAAAAAAAAAATCAGTTTATGTAACATCGCCAGGATACATGTAACGGCAGGACGCATGACAGTGGCGGATTTAGAAGGGGGGGCAAGGGGGTCTTGACCCCCACACTTCGGTTTCTGAAAAAAATATCACACCAATATACCCCTTTTGAAATAAAAATTTTGACTAGCTGAATCATAGTTCTAAACCGTACCAAAGGGCACCGTTTGCACTCCAAAACACCAAAAATTTTTCAGGGCCCTTGAGCAGGCCCCGAACCCCACGCCAAGGGGGCGATGGTTGGCTTCGCGTTTGAGGCCTGTCGTTCCGGACCTCTTCAAATAATCCCGGATCCGCCCCTGAAACCCATCAATTTAGGAAATTTATCTTTAATAAGAATACAAATATGTATCGGCTAAAATATTTGTTTTCATAGTTTTTTGTCTATTAAGGGTAAAGGGTAGAAATAGGGGAATGATCATACCTTTAGTTACTCAATTTTCACCATCCCCTGATTGACATTACTAAATAGGCTTCATCTTTAAGTAGAAAAACAATCTAATTCTACGCACATCACACCATTGAAATCGAAAAGTAATTAACGGTACATGTTACATCAACTGTTACTTCTTTACGTCCAATACTTAATTTCTCAGATCATTGGCCTTACCTCCATTTTCAGAGGGGGGCACCACCTGTAACTCTCTGCCGTCTATCCATAGCCTGGCCACCATATCCCACGATGTCCCCGCCTTGTTTTCTTGCTGCGTATCTCTAGCGGGTATTGAACAGGTACATGTAGTCTAAGTATCGCTTACATTCAATTCCATGTGGTAAAAATGAAAACTCCACGCCAGTCAGAAAAATATGCTTCGTATAAGCTGTGTAATTTCATGTTAAGGTTATTTAATCATTTTGGCTTTCTACTTTTTTACTTCTCACCCCAACCCCTGAACCCGTTGAGGCAGATTGTTTAACTCCATCTTCAGCTAAAAGTATACTTTTTCATTTTAGTTAATAGAGACTCAGTCTGATAACGTCCTCTTCATTTTATGGTTGTATACTTTTTTGTTAATCGTTTTTTTTTTAAATAAAAGACCATTTGGGTAATTGTAGTAGATGTAGATTATCAAAATGTTCTAAATTTACTATAAGTTAACCTTTTACCATGAAACCTCCGTGTACGCAGGTCATACGTTGCCCTGAGCAAACAACCTTCTTCTGGGGTTCGCCTCCCCCCCCTTTTCCGGCTACAGACCTATTTATTTTGGTAATTAAACAACTTAAAATATCGCAGGAGCTGAGGGAGGTAACTCACTACCTCCCCCCTCCCCCCCAACCACACACACGAAAGTTTTTTTTAACCATGCCAGTTCTGAACAGTGAAGAGGGGACCTATGGAGCCCTGTATGCCATCTTCTTTCAAGCAAATATAAGAAGTAGTTAAAATATTTAAGCAAATGTAAAAAGTATCTTAAATCACACCAAGTATATTATCCTTTCGTTATCCTTTCTCCTTCGAAAATTAATGCTACCAAAAAACTGGACAACTCCACATAAATATTTATTGCAAAAATGTATTATAACTTTAGCTTTATTATCATCATCTGTGAAACAAGAAATGAAATGAAAGTTTCTTCAAAGTTCATTGTGGATCAGTGTATATTGTGAATAAGTGTTCCAGTGTAAGCGGACAAAGTCGTCCAATGATGGCCTGGGGCAGGTTAGTAAACTTCAGGTTGATATCATGTCAACAAAATGCAAGAACACTGTCAATCATAATTGGGGGAGAGGCATGCGTGGTTTCCCTCCAAAAACTAACATTGATTCTTCCCTCCGAGGTAAATGCGCGTTTTTTTCTGTTTAAACAAAAAAGTTTAGGTATGAAACGCTGAATGCATTTCAAACGTAGGTGTATATACAATGCAATAATGAAATTTGGGTCTCACTCTCACACGACACCCCCGAGTTCAAACTGACAAGATGGTGACGACAGCAACGCCCCCAGCCGACAATCTAAGATTGGAAGTCTAAGAGCGGGCAATTGTGAAGCGGTTGCGAACATGTTGTGTTTCACTCCAGAGGAGTACAAAGGACGAGAAGTGAGAGAGATTTTCTTCGGGCAACCGCCTTCAAATCTCACGTGATCCTACGCCAATGCATCGAACCTGAGGATAGTTTCTTTACTAGCACAAAACATCGAATGTTTCGTCTTTTCCTTATGGTGTGCTTCTCTGAATTTGACCCTTCAATCCACGCGAACTCGTCGCTCTGGGAAATGTACATGTACAAATAACACTCAGCTCTTAGACGTCGAATAAGCGCTGAAGAAAAAATTAATCGTAAATGGACTGAAATCCAAGCTACTGGAGATGGGTTAGTACCACCATGTCATACTCTCTTTTCATTTCTGTCATATTCCTCTAACCCCATGTTTCTAGGTCGTTTTTGAAAGTTGAATGCCCTTTGAGGCTAGAACCAAAACCTTCATATGCCCTATTTAGGTCACGCTTGTTTGGTTGTCGTGTTTCTCTTCTAAGGCTGATGTGCATTTTCTCTCAAGTGTGAGTGAGTGTTTTTCCCTTTTTTGTTTTTATGTACAGACACAGATGTGTCTGTGCATATAACCGTCACCTGCGTCTGTTGTTATTGTTAACAGTCTTATTTATTAGATATGTTAAGGTGGTTAAGGTGCGGGGGGGGGGGGGTTGTAAATTGAAAAAAAATCTAATCTCCTTTTTATTTCTTTTTAGAGGGCAAAGAAAATGATGAGCAACTCCACCCGGACATTGACTTCACTCGTGGATACAAATTAAGGTTAGTAAAAAAAAATTTTTTTTGGGGGGGGGAGGATAGGTTAATTGCAAAAATCTGATCTTGTTTTTTATTTCTTTTTACAGGACAAAGAAGATGATGAGCAACTCCACCAGGACATTGACTTCACTCGTTAATACAAGTTAAGGTTAGTAAAGTTTTTCTTTTTTTTTTTTGGGGGTGGGGGGGGGGGGGGGGGGAGGGGAAAGGTGAAAATGAAAAAATATAAATCTTGTTTTTATTTTTTTTTTTATGGAAAAAA